>JAIPMN010002480.1:24425-53735 GCA_020650975.1 Apostichopus californicus
GGGGGGGGGGGGGCGGGAGGGAGGGAAGAGAAATGTTTTCACCCAGTTTTGACCCACAACCTTATGACTGTACCGGTCGTTGAAATAATGAATACTGATCTGTTTTCATTGATGAAAACCAGTATAAATACTAGCAAATATTTATAAAAAGGAGTTCAAAGATCTATCAAACATCAAAAGGAAAACAGAATGTGGTAAAACAATTATATATATGTATAAATAGTGAGTTACATGCTTAAAAGGTTAGAACATAAAATGAATAATGTGACTTCTTTTTGCGGCGCAGGGAGCAGTCAAAGGCAAGAAGAAGAGGAAGCGCTTGGAGGACATGGTGGACTTTGGGCTCGGATATGACGAGAACGACCCCTTTGTCGATAACTCAGAATGTGTAAGTCTGGCTTCCGACTTTGTTATGTAAACGAGAAAGTATCATAGATACTCAAAATCAGTCACTGCTGGAAGGCCTAGTGATCCTTGGAATGTGTAAGTCAGGCTTCCGACTTTGTTATGTAAACGAGAAAGCATCATCGGTACTCAAAATCAGTCACTGCTGGAAGGCCTAGTGATCCTTGGAAAGACTCAACTTGTGATGGTAAAGTTAAGTTGTTTGAGGGAGATGTCGTGGTTTAAAATCAGAGTGCTACTTGAGCCTGCAACTTTGACCAATTTGTAAAAGTGTCATAGTACCCCCGAGAATAATTGAAATACTTGTTCTCTCATTGGTGTTCAATTGTTTTTTTTTCCATTTTGGAGGTATGCATTGTTAATATGTCAGATAATAATGACAGTAGCATGTTTCAAACGGACGAAATAGACGAACGAAACAAGATGGGGATTTTGTATTTTTAAGCACACAGGATTCCTTGATGTTGGTTTCAGGCTCATGTTTTGAATGTTCTGAATCTTTCCTCAAGTCCGTACTAGGTTTTATGCTTTTCTTCTGTTTTGCAGTATGATGAGTTGGTACCCTCAGTGCTGACGACTAAGTTTGGTGGGTTTTATATCAACTCTGGGGAGCTGCAGTTCAAAGAAATCTCAGGGGACTCGGACGACAGTGACTTCCAGATTCAGAAACGGAAGAGGAAAAATCAGAAGGTAAGAGACTATAGAGCGAAAAAGTCAGTGTTCACATTGGTTAAAAATTGACTCCATCTTTTACCTACATATGAGCATAGATAGTTATATATCATGTATGGAAACAACACGAAGACCTGTCTTTTCTTACTGTACAGTAGCTTGTGACTCTTTCTCAGAGTGTGTGATGTTTATTTACGATGAAGGTTAACTGTGAGAAAGTTACTTTATTACACCTTACTTGCCTCTCTTCTGTAAGGTGTTTCTAAAACTATGTCATTTTGCAAGGAATAATATGCACATTTGCAACTACCAAATCAAATGTACCCACATCCTAGTCAAGTTTTAGAAGGTTTTCAAAGCAATTGTCGGCATCGTCCCCAAAATAGAATATCTCTGTATGCTAGCAGACTTCCTTTGATATAACTCTGTAACAGAGCACGCTCAGGCCTTGAAATTTGGGCTATCTACTGGCTAAAGTCTACCAGTGGAAGTTTCCCTTTGCCAGTAGAAAGGAAGAAGGGGCTGGCAATTTTCTGCAGGTCGACATTAAGGACTTCAAGCGCAAGGCATGACAGTCCTCAATCATCAGTCGAAATATCGTCATGATTCCAGTACCTGATATAAGTAATGCTTCTTATCAGCAAATTCTATTGGGCTACTCTTAAATTCTGTAGAGTAAACTGATCTTTGTTGTAATTCAGAAAAATGCCAGTGAGAAGTTGGTATTAGTCAGTAGATTTTGTTTTCTTCAAGCAGTTGGCATTTTTGTTTAGCAAGTTGAAAGCTATTGGGTCTTCTGCAGGTTTGGGATATCTGATCTGTTCTCTAACTGTCTTCCAAACGATTTCTTTTGCCATGGCTGCTGCAGTCTTGTTATATCTAGGAGTGTTAGCTCAGTGGTTAACGCCGGTGCCTTTCAATCATTTAAGGTCCCTGGTTCGAGTCACTCCCAGATTAATGCATGTCGTCCAGTTACAGAGTTGTTGACAGTTGACAATTCATAATCATGGACATTAAATATGAATGTAAGAGACTGACTTCAGTCAGCTTGCGGCTTTGATAAGCCAATGAGGCTTCTTCGCGAGTTCCTGCTTGCAGGAGGATCTAAAAAAAAAATACATACATACATATCCATATTGACATGCTACGATAAATGACTTATTACATTTCTTCACCACAGAGAAAGAGAAGGAAGGCCCTGGACAGCGACGATGAAAAACTCTCCAAGACTAAGAAACGACAGCTGTCTGGCAATGCAGACACACCAAAGAAGAAACTTAAGAAGAGATTGCATCGACAGTTCAGTGGGTAAGAGACGGCAAAACACTTTGTAGGCAGGATATTAAATGTCTGGAAATGTCATTATGTAGTTATTGTCGTTATTTTACTCAGGAATGGATAGGTTTTTTTTGTCTTGTTTCTCGATGTGTTATTGTAGTCTGCCACAGTGTCAGGGTTAGGGCTGCTCGTAAGTTGTAGGCTGTAGAAACAATGAAACACAGCATCTGGGAAGTCTTAGGAAAAGGCTTGGTGTGTTAATACGTAGTAGAAGGGATGATGTTTTTTTTCCTTCAAGAAGTAACTCACTGTTTAACCCATCTTACATGGCATTCTTAATGGTAAAACATATCCAGAAATGAGCTAAACTTTTTAAAAGTATCTTAGTTTTAATTTGGTGAAATAAACATAAATCCACAAACCCTTCATCTTTCTTCATCTGGACATGTGTCTACTTTGTATTATAATCCATGTTGTGATTTATGCCTAGTGTGCTAAGTTTGCCAGTTGTTCAAATTCCTCTTTGAGATGACTGTCATACCCATGGTATTGATGGTGAACCTACCCACGGGTCAGCACGGTACCAGGACACATGCCCGACGTACCACTTGTTTGCCCGCCGTGACAATCCCCGTTAAGAGCTTAAGCCCATGAGAGCTTGTTCAACTAACATACAAGCTGTACCTTTTATAGGAGTGTTCTTCTGATAAAAAACTTCACCACCCATCCTCCCTTGCCTGAGTTGCCCCAAAAGAAGAAGAAGAAAGAAGGGTACAGGATTACGACATGAAAGAAAGAAAGACATTTATTATAAAATTCTATAGACCATCCCTCATTTCTCCTTACTTTTTATGTGTTTTGCAGAACAATTTGTGTACTGATCTTGCTTTGGCTTGATTTAAAACAATTATACTATTTGCTATATTTTGCAGTTGTACTGCTGCACACAACACATGATTACATTGGTCCTCTGACATATGTCTGCAAAACATATACTGCAAAAAACACATGTGCAAACAATACACACAGGGCCTAAGTGCCTGCAGCTTGAAAATTGCCTTTCCTAGTTGGAGATAGTTTTTGAACATAACATTGGACTGACAACCATTTCTGTTACAAACTGCTTACTTTTCGTCGTGCAAAATAATATCGACGAAAAAAACAAACAAAGGGAATAAAGTAAATAATATCATCTGGTTCCAGTGCTTACTTGTCTTGAGAGCAGAGTTTTTCGGAAACATTTTGTTATTATTTAGTTTCTTTTTGGTTTATTTTATCCCATCAGTGGTAAGGAGGAGAAGAAGAAGAAAAAGAAGAAACTGAATCTGCCGAAGGCTCCCACGATCGCCGAGCTTCTTAAAACCAAGAAGGACCATGCTCCTAGTGCTTCCAAAGAAACTAACAATACTAACGGTCCCAAGATCCAAAACGGATCGGAAACATTTGAGGCGGCCAGCAAAACAGACACTGCTGCAGCCGTCAGTGGTATAGCCACGTCCCTGGATAACATTGACCCCTCGTTGGACCTCGGCATGGCCCACCTGCCCATGGACAGCGAGATGGCAGCGTTACTGAACGACACCCTGGCAGGGATGGGGGACGGCGATGATCTGCCGGATGTGGACATGACAGGGATGCATCCGAACGGGGAACAGACGGAGGACGAGGCCAGCATGCCGTCAGAAGTACCAGTCTCATTAGAGAAAGATGTACACAAAATTAAAGAGGTATGAACACGTTCTTACTTTTCACGTTCTTTCACGTTCTTTCTTAAAGCAATTAACAAACATTGCTTGATGACCGCACACAGATTTAACACCAACTTTGGAGTTTACATTGAATGGAAAATATGTGTCTAGATGTTTGTGGGGAGTTAAGCAATGAGGGCTTAGGAAAGAGGCAGGATTCAAAATCAAAGGGGTAGTGAAAAGAAAAACTGTTTCCCCGAATGTGAATATTTCGTTACAGTTGGGAATGTGAAAACATTCTGAAAGAGTGGAGCATATTCTCTTATCGTAGCATACTTCATTTAATACTTTGAAATTCATTAAGGTGCCCAGTTGATAGCATAGGTGTGATAAGGTGTGTGCATGAGTGTGGATGCTGGATAGGGTGGGGGAAGGGGGGGGGTGGTTGGGAGGAAAGGAAGGAAGGAGGGAAGGAAGTGGACATCATAAGCCAGACTGACTCATAATGCATGATGGTGTGTTAGCAGCAGACATTTGGCACAGTTGTTTGACAGGAGTTCATCTCACAGGGAGAATTTGGAGTTAAAATCTTCAAGTGTGAGTCGGAATGAGGGAAAGTGAACAAGTTTGGAGGCATTTTACATGGAGCAGGACTTTGCAAGAGTGTATGTGTGCGGGCATACTGTATCTGTTTATTTTTTTCTTTGGAGGTGGGGGGTTGCGGGTGTGTGGAATTTGTCTATCATGAACTGCCGATGATTAGAACTGGCAGTCTTAATTAATTTCCTCTTTTATGAATGTGTCCATGATACGATTGATTATGTCAAGACATGTAAGTGTTTATTGCTCAGTTGCCTTGTTGATTGAATTTAGGAGAACAAAGAATGGAACAACTTAACTGGAAAGTTGTCCAAATGTCGGTAGTGGTCCAAAATGTGTCATAAATTCACAGTTCATGCTTTCTTTTTTCCTTCACCTGAATAGCTAAGAACCAGAGTAGAAAACGTCATCAAATTCTCTATTATTTTCTTCTTTCTTTAGGCGGCCAGAAAGTCAATGGAGGGCAAATGTAAATTTTTCACGCCTGCTGTAAATAATTTATTACTAGAGTAAGTGCACACAATGACGACTTTTGTTTTACATTTTGTTATGATTTTATAGTATATTCTTCTCAAACAATATCAGAAAAAATATTGTCAAGAAATTAAACCAAAGCACAAAACAAAAAATGGTTAATAAACCATTTTGAAATTTTGATTTTGGCAGCCCTTCAAAAGTTGACAATATAATTTGTAATGTACAACTGATATCTGTCACAGACATCCTTGAATTTTTCACCTCTTTTATAGATATCTTTTATTTTTTTATTATTTATTATTTATTTTTTATTTCTGTTTTGTCTAAAACTTGTCATTCTGCATACCTGAGATTTTACACTACACATTGTGGGGTTTGGTCATCTTCTTATCTTCCAATTATAAAAACAAAACATGTTTCTTATCATGTTTGTAGAAGTTCACCATCAATAAAGTCTTTGATCGCACCGTTAAATATATATAAATATTGGCCTGAAAGGTAGTTATTTTATGACACTCTCTTAGCAACCACATGTGTTTATAAGTGGAGAAGCCCAATGGCTTATTACATACACTTTAAGTCGTCTGGCTATCCAATTTTAAGTGTTGGCTCTTTTTGGATTATATTGACCAGACCATTTCAGATGGGAAAACTTTGGATTTTTTTCTCCTGGAAGGAAACAAAAACCCCTAGTTTTTATGGTCAGCCAGAGATCATATCCCTCGACCCCCAGATGCTATGTTTCCTTGCTTCTAATGCCACAGCTGTGTATCCATTTGACCTATCACTGGACAACGATGTCTGTTTTTGTCTCTCTAAAATTCTCCTTTTTTTTCAATCCTCCTCCTTGTAGCATTGAAAATCAATCGAGGGAGTTAAGCTGTGGTAAACGGTCATTGATCTACAACCACTTGGCATATCATCTCCCATGTACTAAGGACACTTTATTGAAGAGAGCCAAGAAGTTACGACTCGGAGCTCAAGATAGTCAGCTGAAAGAACCAATTTTAAGATTAAAAGAAGGTGAGATAGTGTTCCTTGTTTTTTGAGCAATTTAGTTTTCAATGTTTAGTATTTGTTCTGTAAAAATGTTTTTGCTTTTGGCCGGATTATCTAATAATCTGTATGGTTTGTCGTCACTACAAATGTTGTTGTTTTGCACAGTTCTCTCAAAATCGATGAGGACTTAAAGAGTTGTGTTCTCATCTTTCTTTTTCACCTCAAATTTGTCTGTGTTTACCCAAAAAAATAATCATCTTACAATACAAGGGCTGGTTAATCAATTCATTTGAGATGTTTAGGTCCAGTAAATCAACAATCGAAAACTGACGGGAATATTAAACAATATTTTAAACAATTTTAAAGAGCAGAGAGATATTTGCCTCATTGGCACCAGGATGAAAGGTAGTCTGAAATAGTTACAAACGGCCACCATGGGACAAACTAGGGGCATTCATATGGGACTGTCTGTGTTTGATGATGATCAAAGCACATACGTTTGCCTGCAGTTCGTTTCACGTTTCTTAGTTTGCAACTGGTGTCGCTGTGAAGAGTAGGTTTAAATTGAAGAGGTAATCATTTTGGTTTCTGTGTGTATTGCGCACCAGTGGATTTGCCTCTATGTCAGTTTTGTGAATATATTCACACAATAAAAGTCATATCTAATGTAAGTTACTGTTACCATTTAACAGGTGATTATTTGAGTTTTGGATTGTTGAAGTTGTTCAATTTTTTTTTTTTTTTAAGTATTAAACAACTTATTTTGAGTCTGAGATAGACAGATGATTGGGAGAGTGTGAAACCATATTTTCAATTCATTTTTCTGGGAAAAATGTGAAAACAACAAAAGGAGCAACAACTTTTGTGGGGGTGGGTGAGTGGCAGCAACAGTGGCGGAGCTAGAGGTATTGGTCAGGAGGGGCGAGAATGGTATGTAGGGGCGCTTTTGACACTATCTAAGCTGAGCGCCACCACAGGTTGGCGCGGAGCGTACAGGAATTTTTTGAGTAAAGATACTCCCTAGATCGCCGGAAATGACCCTTTCCGGGCCTTGCTAATTTGGATTAACAAAGATTGATTAACAAACAAAGAAAGAAAGATTGATTAACAAAGAATAAATAGGTGTCATCGCCAACAAAATGTGGCAAATGTCAATTGGTAGATGAGAGCGCAATAAAATAGTCAATAATCGCGAATAAGTAAAAAGTGGTAAAAAGCTGAAAAGGGCGCCAGCAGTCCATTTCAGTCCGTCAGGGGGGGCATCCGCCCCCCTTGACTGTATGGACGCTCTGCCACTGGGCAGCAAGGTTCTTGTTCATTCTGGCTATACTCATGCCATTAAGATATTATTAAGTATTTTATTTGTTGAGTCGGCAGCATAATTTATCCGGTATCACGTAGTCCTTGTACAAAGGAATCATGGCATGTTATATGATCCTGGTATTCAAAGTTGGTACTCTTGGGGTTGTCGTGACCCTCTTTTGTGGTCGCGAAAGAGATGTTAGAGAGTCGCCAGAAATTTGATAAGAAACATAAAATTGTCAATATTTGTGGTGAGAAAAGTGCAAAAATCGAGTAACATTAAATTACGTCAGAAATTGTAAAATATATGACACAATTTTGTAAGTCCCTTTCCTGGTATGAACAAAAAAATTCCAAAATGGAGGGGGATACCTCTTCCGTATACACCCCTTCCCCAGACAACCACATCCAACAAAATTGTGGTCGCCAAGCCAAAATATTTTGAAGACCAAGGTTATGAAGAGACAAAATTAACGTGTAATGCATTTTCTGTAAAACATTTGAAGGATTCAAAAATAGCTGCACAAGAATTTGACTATTATCTTTGATTCCCCCTGAGTTTTATATGTGATGATGTGCATGAAGTTTGTTTTGCTATTTCTACAGCTATATCTGAGGTGATGCCAGCTCAGATTGAGAGATATCAAGAAGAATGTATAATAGCAGAACAAGCCAGACAAGAAAGGTAAACAATCTTGACAAAGCAATGGGCAATCATGTCGACATATATTTCATCATGTCGACACATATATATCATGTCGACACATATATTTCATCATGTCGACACATATTTCATCATGTCGACACATATATTTCATCATGTCGACATGTATTTCATCATGTCGACACATATATTTCATCATGTCGACACACATATTTCATCATGTCGACACATATATTTCATCATGTCGACACATATATATCATGTCGACACATATATTTCATCATGTCGACACATATTTCATCATGTCGACACATATATTTCATCATGTCGACATGTATTTCATCATGTCGACACATATATTTCATCATGTCGACACATATATTTCATCATGTCGACACATATATTTCATCATGTCAACACATATATTTCATCATGTCGACACATATATTTCATCATGTCGACACATTTATTTCGTCATGTGGACACATATATTTCGTCATGTCGACACATATATTTCCCACCCCTTTAAAGCTCTTTCCTAGTACGTAAGTTTATAAATGTGGGAAAATAATGAAATGGGACACTTTTGTTTCTCACTTCATTTGTTTATTTATTTTTTTTTTTTATCCTACGTACAATATTTAGCGAACAGAAAAGACAAAAGGGTTGATGACATAAGGTATAACTTAAGAAAGAGAGGAGTAGTACAAAGACACCCATTTTGGGCTTGTAAAACTGTACCGTAGCTTACAAAAAGTAAGAAAGGAAGTTAATTTAGGCGGAAAAAAGCAAGTGTTATCTACCAGAGCAACACCTATCCCTCACTTGAAGCTAATGCTTTTCCATTTTTATTTTCATTCTCGCTTCATAAAATTCCCACATCACTGTGCATCACCAACCAATAATATACATTTACACAGAATACAGCCACTATCACTTTTAGCAGGGTATATAATAATTTATCTGTTCTATCACATAGCAAAATGCCATGTAAAATGTGCAAATGGCTACACAATTGTTATATGTATAGCATGGGGTTTTTTTGGGGGGGGGGAAGGGGGGTGTACCGAAGCATATTATTTTTAGTATATTTGGAGAAATTCACCTTGAGAACTACAATTCACAGTTGTGTAAACATTGAATTATTCCCTGATGATATGTCTCTTGGAACACCAATGAAGACTGTAGTAATAACGTAGTTGACCAGTGAATTAATTTCACAAATGATCCCCAACGTTCATAGCTATCGTCTGTGGATGCATAAAATCCCGACCTAATAACCATCAAAAATCTCCAGCAAAGTTTATCAGCTGAGCAGCCCATCTTTCATTGAACTATATAAACTACACAGAGGATAACACAGGACTAAATTTAAGCCTATAGCCTTGAAAGGAAATTAAATGAAAGTCAGATCTGACATGATATTACAGTCTCTGTTAGTGAATCATGTGGATAGTCCTGGTAAACAGGGAAGTGGCAAATTCATTGAAGTCAAATGAACCATTCGAATTTGTAAATGAGGATTTTCCTTTCTTTGAGTAATGTTCATTGTATCATTACGGTTGATTTCGAGAAGGAAACGTTAATTGAGTTGTATCTTTCTTGAACGGTAGTTTTATTTGACTGTGAGAGACTGTTAGTCACAGGCCTAAAATTAATGTTGAATGTGGCTCACAGTGCAAAGAGGTTTTGAAGCCAGATTTGGGATGTGGTCGCTAAGTTGCAGTGATGATGCAGGTTTTTTTTTTTTCTTGTTTTTTTCTCTTTCTGCCCTGCTAGTAATATCTGGTTTAAGCAAGTAATGAATGATATTTTTCAATTGACTTTTTCTTGAGCAAAAGCTTAGGAAACAAATGCAGCATTATAAAAATGTAAATTGAAAAAAAAGAAGGAAACTTGAACATAAAAGCCAAAGATGCATGTGTAAAGCTGATATATTGCTGAAACCTCCATGTTCCACCACCTGACAGGCAAGATATGGCAAAATTTAAAAACAAAGTAGACGAAACTGGGATGGAGAGGTAACACTTGCTATGTCTTTTTAATCTTCATTAGACTGGAGGAGGAGGGGAAGAATGAGAAGTCACAAGATGAAGATGAGGAAAAGAATAAAGGACCTCGGAGTCAAGCACCCCGGAAGAAATTTATCTGGTCCGATCACTTACGGTAAATTCGATTCAGTTGATGATTACTGTCACCCATATGATTATTCAAAAAGGAAAGAAGCCACTTATCCTGTGTATATGTCAAAAAGGGACAAAAATTGTTAAACAACTTTGTCATGCTGTAGTCTTCAGGTAGGCAACAACAAAAGTCTTGAGCCCACCCCTGGTTGACCACACCCTTGGTTGGCAACACCCATTGATTACCATACCCCTTGTTGGACCACACCCCTGTTTGAGCAGATCCCTAGTTGACAACAACCTTGGTTGACCACACCCCTGGTTTGACCACAACCTTGGTTGAGCATGTCTGTACATTACAGTGTCAACTGGATTTGACCTTTGAGCAAAGGAGGGAGCAGAAAATTAATTGAATTTTGATGGCCTGATACATTTCAATAGTATTCCCTTATGATGATACTAGATTCTAATAGTGTGTGTCTCAATTGAAATTCATGTCCAACTGCACACTTAGGATGGAACTGACAAGTTGGTTTGTTCTTTTTTTACTCAGTCATTTGATTGGACAGCCAGGTAACATTCTTCTTTTTTGGGGGGGAGGGGGGGCGGCTGGTTAGTTTCCCAACAGTAACAACACAACAGGCCTCACATAACTTTGATAGAATAGAAGGAGAGAAGTACGTTAAGAGCTCAAGCAAGAATTGATTCCTGTTTTATTGAACCATTCTTCTACCAAATAAAATATTCAACATCAAATTGAAACAAACTTACAATAGAATGGAAAGGCATTTGCCAACTTTGTGAAGATGATGATCAAAGAACAATTTGGAAAGGCAAATGCTATCATCTGTTTAGCATCTCACCCCAGGTACACTGAAGACTAAAAACAAGCATTCTCAATGGTTTTAAATATCAATCATATGTTTAATCCCCCATTATATATTTCCCAGAAGAAATTTAAGTACAATCAGTGCTGGTTTCTTAAATGTAACCAACACGGCTATCTTTGATGAAGGTTCTAATCTCGTTCATTTTTTCCTTCCTTGTGGTCAGAAATCTGCTGTGCCATGTGGTCTGTATAAAGTTAAAGACCTACGAGATGTCCAAGACGAGGTCGCAGTCCGCCGAGGATTACCTGAAGGCATTCCTCGATGCTGAGATTAAACAACTCTGGCCCACCGGCTGGATGCAGACGAGGTATGGCTATGCTGTGACATCATTTGTTCTTTAATTGCTTCAGTAATTACTTGAGTAGTAGGTTTGTGGAGTCAAAGCAAACAAGTTCAGATCCTTAATCAGACTCTAGGCTGTTAAAACCTGCCACTTGAAAATAAGGAACACATAGCAGTATTCATCAAGAGTCTGTAACTTTTGTTTGATCACAAAAATAGTGAATGTAAACGGTCTGCTGGCTGTTCAAGAATTTTCTAGTCCAAGCGCCAGTTTTGCTTTGGAAACGTAAGTAAAAAATTCAAAACAGATCTTTGTGGCAGTTTAGACCGCTGTGGATAGGACAGAATGTTACTTGGTTCTTAAATGTCGTAACTTGATGGTAACAGGCATTGGCTGTAAGTTTGTTATCCGGCTGTGACCTGTGTTCTCGTTAAGTTTACTACTACCAATTAGCTTTAAATAGCTGAACAGAGTCATTCCGTGTTTTACAGTAATTTCAATTTTTGGTGATAATTTGCACATCTCAGATCCAGGAAGTATCTTGGGTTGCTGTGTCAGCAAATTGTACAATCTAATAACTTTATACACAACGACTGATTAAAAGTCTCATTTTGCTGCGAGTCTTAGTTTTAGAATCTACTTGATAATGAAAAAAACCAATAAGAAGAACACGTAAAGCTAGCTTGGCATATTGACTTACATTTCAATGAATGGGAAAGTATAAAAGAAAGGTGAATAATCTGATAATAGTTTTTTTTTTTTTTTATACACTTGATACTTATGTGAAACTTAGGCAGTGAGAAGAACAGAACCATTTCTTAGTTTCTTGCTTATCGTTCGTAAATTTGGGTGATAACCACGGGGTAAAAAATCCAGTACATTAGAGGGATGTCTTTGTATTTTATCCAAAACTAAAATGTTGAAAGGTTTTGTGGGCATTTCTTACCAAACTTAGCAGCTGCTCTTCAAAATTCAAAAAAGAGCTGCTCTTTAAATAGGTACCTCACTGTTACGTCACCCCTTACTTTGCCTGTATCTTCCTTCTATTTCTTACCAAACTAAGCAGCTGCTCTTCAAAATTCAAAAAAGAGCAGCTCTTTGAATAGGTACCTCACTGTTACGTCACCCCTTACTTTGCCTGTATCTTCCTTCTATTTCTTAGAATGCTGTTTAAGGAAAGCCGTTCAGTTCACAGCCCTATCACATCCATGCCCCCAAAACAGAAGAAGTTGATCCCTCCCCCAAAGAAACTAGCATCCAAGAAGCCAGAAAATGCTGCTGCACAAGGTCCCTCCATTCCCGGGAGCGAAGACTCCACCCCAGAATTGTCCCGCAAAGAGCCCAAAAGTCCTAACGTGTCTCCGTTTTCCAGTGATTCGCAGTCTCCATCTAGAGCGGCCAAGATCCCCGGGGAGGTCCGAACTCTGCTAGACTATGCCGAGAGTCCCAGCGACGTGAAGCCCGAGGTCGGCCCGTCCCAGGAGCGACCTACGGGAACTCTGAGTCTTCTGGCTTCAGCGATGAGTGAAGTGGTGAAGAAACTTGAGGAAGAAAAGACATCGGGGGAGGATGACCCTGGTAGCGGAATATTCGATGTAAAAGAAGAACAGCCAAATCTGAGAGAAGAGACGAGTAATAAACCAAAGGAAACGTCGGAGACCGGAAGCGTCAGGAAGAGTCCGAGCGAGGGTGCCTCGAGCAAAACCGCCGTACGTTCCTTTCAACATTTTATGTCCGCCCCGAAAGCGCCCCTTCCAGCTAGTCAGAGCAGTAGCAACAGAGAACAGGGAAGAATACCGATCCCCGCTGTCACCCCTCCAAAGCCTCCAAAGCCATCCCCTTCGGCGAGTCCGCAGTCGGCGGCGGACAGCTTCTCGCCGCCCGTGGCCCGTCTGGCTAGGCAACCTGCTTTGGAGAAGCTGCCATCTAACCTTCCCGACTCACGGATTAACGTTAAATCGTCCGCCCCTCCATCCGCAATAGATTCCAAACCTCAGAAGACGCAATGGAAGAAGGAAACTACGCAACCGTCAATTCTGTCAAGCAGCAGTTTCCTGAAGAGGACTTCTCCAAGTCTGGCCGGACCACTTTTGTCCAAAGTTCCATCGGTCAGCCCTCTAGCGGGTTATTCCAAGACCCCGTCACCGAGTACCTCTCCTAGCAGACAGGAGGGGGGGATGAGGTCACCGACTTTGTATCCCAAACAAAGACCTCACCTAGCGTCATCGTCTCCACGTAGTCCTAAACTACCGACACCAACTATCAGCCCCAATAATATGCAATACATTGGGGGGACCACTGCGTCAACAACCCACAGGATCTCGCCTTCCAAGGTTTCCCCATCCATGACCGTCACCTCGTACCCCTCCCCTCAGACATCTCCTGGCTATGGCGGCATGGCCATTCAGCAACAACCTTCACTCAGCCCTGTCCAAAGACCGAAGCCTGTTAAACTGCCCTCAACTCTAACGAGGAGGGGCTCTTTCCCGTCAATGGTCAACCAGGTGGTGACATCTCCTTTGACCTCTCCAACAACGTACACGTCGTCGGACGGCATAACCCAACCAGCGAGGGGTTTCCAACACATAACCCTCTCGGATTTGGCAAGGAAAGCACCATCGACTCATCCATCCCCAACATTCCCAGGGCTGACCTCACCGCCGGGGATCATTGGGAGAAGTGCATCGGTGGACCAGCTGTCACCGGCCATCGATAGCACAGGGGTGAGGCAGGGGCTGTTGCCTGGAATGGGGTTCATGCCGGGTCAAACTAGAGGTAAGCATACTGATTAAATATGGCATTGTTCTCTTAACTCTATAAATGTTGCAAATTTTAAAAGAAACTTTGGTTTGATGTTAAAGGCGAAATGGTTTTACTGATAGATTGTTTTTAGAACCAGTTTTGAGAACCGTTTTTAGAACTTTTTTTAGAACCTTCTTTTTTCGTTCACTACATCAGCTGGTACAATTTATGCATTCGTAGGAAAATGTCTTTCAAATTTGAGGGTAGCTTATCAGTAAGGCATTGATAAATTTACAAAACTTTTGCTTGTGTAGCATGATTTGACTGGATTCATCATGGATGATAAAATGTTGGTAAGACATCTTTGAAGTCATTGCATATTGATATCTATGCCTTGCAAGCTCTATATCAAGCATAAAATATTTTGTCAATTAAAATGTTGATATGCTTTTCAACAGCAATAAGGCCCATGAGATGGGCTTGCATAATCAGTCAACTAATCACATTTAGGAATAAATAGTCCATGACCTTACTTTCATAGTAGATTGTGAATAAAAGAAAACAGAACATTGCAAAGACGGTGCTGATTTTATGAATATACTTTGATAAAGCAAGATTCCGCATTAAAATTCAACAAATATCACAGCCAGCTTGTCCACCCCCTGAATCCTAATTGGCAAGCGACATTTGAACAAAAACACATCAAACATGTGAGCTAAGAAGTGGACAGCAAATTGCTAAACGTCAATTTTGGGAAACATGGATCGATCAGCTGCAGGGTGTTATCCAATAAATAAAACAAAGATAAGATGTCAAATTTAGGTGGCGATATTATTTATCTCCTTCCATCATTGTGAATTATATCAAAACTTATATGTCAAAGAAAAGTGTCTGGGATATACATGAAGAAGGATTGCCAGCAATACATGTGTGTGTGCTGGGTGGTAGGTTACTAGGCGGGGGCTATGGTGTATGACAGGGGGGGGGTGTGGGGGGGGGTTAGTCAGGGGTTATATTTCCACAGTATACTCTCTCCTTTTTGAAATTTCAAGAGTTCATTCTTGTGGACTTTGATGTAGTTTTAACTTTTAATGTCTAGGATATGGTAGTGGCAAAAAGGAATCCTAAGGGTCTCTCTGATCGTGTTATGTATCTTTTTACTCACTGGGAAATGCTGGTTACCCCCAGTAATAACATTATGTGATTGTTGTTAATATACTATTCTTTAGGGAGTAGGGTCACCATACCTCCAGATTTTTCCCCTGAACGTTTTCCTATGTTTGGATCTTACATGAGCATCCTGGTGGATTTACAAAAGTTTTAAAAAGGTCTGGATTTTTAGGTATTTCAAACATAGTTTGTAAATGTAAAATTAAAAATTAGAAAACTTTTCTCCACTCTGATTTGGGAATCTAGTTCTAGTCCAATCTGAGCACAGATATATGCAAACAGTCAATTTGCTAGATTGAGCATTTAAAGTTTTCTTTTTAGTTTTTTTTTAAAACTTAGACCTCTCTCCCACGTTTGGGACAAGTTGTCCACTTTTCTTCAGGTGAAATATGATAACCCTACTTGAGAGCAACTATCAAACTAGCTGTTGCTACAAACCCCAATGCATGTGACCATTCAACATACTTGTGATTCTCTATTGAGTCTTGTGATTCTCCTTAGAGTCATGCGATTCTCTGTAGAGTCATGTGATTCTCTGTATAGTCATGTGATTCTTGGGAGGTCATGCGTTTTGCGATTGTGATTCTCTTCCTCCAGGGGAGAGTCATCCTCTCCTGTATGGACTTGCCTCAAGACATCAACTACCTCATAGTGCAATGACCTCCACTCCTTTCTTCCCAGGTATATACTTAATCGGAATGGCATGCTCGACATTTTGTCACCCCATACTACATATTTCCATAAATGCATGCTTCCACATGTAAAGCTTGTTCGGAGATTCAGAGATCTTAGACAATAGGTCAGGCCACGGGTATTCCACGTTTGGTCCGAGACAGCAAGTTGAATCGGTCTTTCCAAAAGTATTGCCCAGTAACCTCCATCCCGTTGCATTTGATTTGATTGCAACATTTAAAGGAGCGGCCTGTCTGGCTATAATTTTAAATCCAGGCAATAATTTAAAGCCAATAAGATGAATTAAAATTTTCACTTGTTGACATGTCAGTTTGCTAACGAGGCACAATGGCAGTTTCGACAAGTTTGAAGCTCCATGTTATTACTGGCCTGTATTTTCCTGCCTGGGTATAAATGCAGGGCACCCAAATTTGTTCTGTGTGTGGCGTACCCTGAGCTTGTATATGGTCAGTAAATTATATTCTATTTTTAGGTAGGAGTAAAATCCATTTAATTTGAACCAGGGGATAAATGTACTCAGGATGCAAGCTAAGAAATCTTGCAGTATTCTTATTCAAAATGGATTCTTTGAGTCATCCACATGTGCTATCTTCGAACAAGTTTCTTCTCTTTACTCATGGGTAGCAGGTAGTATTTATCAAAAAGAGGAAGAACATAACTTCAAAAACAAGCTGTTTGTATGAATGGCTGATAAGAGAGATCCATGATTGCATTGATAATATATCTACAGCTTCGTTGCCCAGTAGATGTGTATCTAAACTAGAATTTATCTTTTCATTTAGTGTTTAGTTTTGGTCATTTCAAAGTTGCCACCTGCATGGATCATTTTTCTGTTGAATCTTAACATGAATGTAAACCTTTGTGATAATTGTAAAGCCTTAAAAGTTTGGACAGGATGATGGTCAATAGAGATCCAGACCAAAAAGAGCAAAGCATGTGTTGAATACCAACAAAGTCATGTTCTTCAAGGGAATTTGTTGATACAGATCTGGTGATGAGAGAAAATTATGTTTCACTATTAATGAAGCGTTAATTCTTTTTCCACAAGGATTGGACTTCCATGGTCTGACTCGCTAAGGAATAAAATGATCTGAAGTTATATATATAAAAACAAAACTTCAAATGTGCAGAATCATTAGGTTTCTTGATAAAAATATGAAGTGACATTTGAAGAACCCATCCTAATTACCAATCACTATCATTAAGATTATTTAACAATGAAGGTCAGAGACCAGATATGGTTGAAACCTGCTCTTAGGATCATAATCCTTTACTTTAATCTCTCCCTCCCCAACCTCCCATCCTGTCATTTGATGGTGTTAAAAAGGATGACTTTAGACTGACTTTTGGTCGAGACATGAATAGTCCAACAGAATGAAAAAGCAAAAAAATTGGAAGGTTGTGTTTTGACCTAGCTTGTTTTGGCTGACTTCATGTTGTTTTCTCCTTTAAAGAATACTAAATATCTTGACTGCTCCTTTAACTCTGCATCAGTGTCACCAGACCTAATTTATTCTATTATAAATTCCGTTCTCAGATGAAATAATGTTCTTTTAACTTTCAAACAAGAGAACAACCTCTTGATAACATCCAGCACCCTTTTAACTAATTATATTAGAGTACTGCATTTTAGACCTGTTTTCCTATTGAGCTTGGTCCCTACTAGTCTGTGTGATAGACATGTACAGGGAATAAATTAATGTTAACATTATTTGTGAACCAGTTTTGAAAGCTCTGAACTCTTTGTCTCATTCAACATGATATGGTTCCTTGTGTACATAAACTGCCATACATACACTGTCATGCATACTACAAACTGCCATATACACTGTGTACATAAACTGCCATACATACACTGTCATGCATACTACAAACTGCCATATACACTGTGTACATAAACTGCCATACATACACTGCAATACATACTACAAACTGCCATACATACTGCTTACATAAACTGCCATACAAACACTACCATACATACTACAAACTGCCATACATACTGTGTACATAAACTGCCATACATACACTGCCATACATACTACAAACGGCCATACATACTGCGTACATAAACTGCCATACATACACTGCCATACATACTATAAACTGCCATACACACTGCGTACAGTTAGTAAGCAAAGTTGGTTGTAGTTTCATAGTTCAACCGGCCATTTTGAATAGTTTAGAGCATATGGTTTGTTATTAATGTTATAGTGCAGTCACATAGTATCTTGAAACCCTGTCCTACTCTCAGGGGCATATTCCCCTTGCGGTTGTTTATCTCTGAAATCTATTGTACGTTGATCAACTCCAGCCCCTCCCCCACTATAGAGTTTTATGCTATTCATACATACAGTAGTGTTTCTGCCACACACCAAGGTGTGAATTTTCTGGTATGATTTGGAGTATAGAGGTTTCCAAGGTTCTCACCAACCATTTAGTCCAGTACAACTCGTTCAAAAGCTGGTATTAATATCTCACCATTGCTTTCCCATTTCCCTTCTCTCTCTCCCACCCCCCTTCTCTCTCTCCCACCCCCTCCCCCCCCCCCCACCCAATGTTGCTGACATTACAGGATAAGATAAAGTAGTGCTGGACAGTGAGAGAAGCTGAAATGATTGTGAGTAGAAAGGCTTGAAAGAAGGAGGTCAAGCTTGTTAAGTCTTAGGCTACTTGGCTCCGATATTGGAAGGACATGCCAGCTAACTTTCAGGTTGCCCTATAGATAGCAATCGGTTGTCAGATTGTTAAGGAACCCAGTGTTACAGGATAGGAAATTTAATTTGATACATTTCGAAGGCCGTAAAACTCTTAATGCAAGGTGCTGGTTTGATGGAGTCAATCATTTCTGATCTGGAATCATTATTATCTGTCTTTGCTTTACACTGTAACTGACTGGTGTCTGTTACTTGTCTGCCTGCTTGTCTCATATATCTGTCTTTCAACAGTTTACAAAATAATTCTGATGGAAATATTGCATGAATTCTGTGTAACTTTAACGCACATGTTCTTTGGGATGAAGCCTAACCAATAAGGTTTTGTGTACAAATGTTAGGATAAAGTTCACATAGTTCCTCTGAGGTCATTGGTTGTAATAATTGACATAGAACATTGTTTCCCTTTCTGGAGACATGCGTGGTTGGGTCACCAATGTTACTCATTATTAGTGTTCAGGCGTGTCTCTAGTTCAGGACTTCAAGGTCAAAGGTCAAGGTCATCATTCTTGGCCATTGTTTATATGTAAACTTTTAAAACAACTGTCCTCGAGGCTGGGCTTTGCAATCTTTGCTTCTCAGCCAGAGCACTGTATTATGTTAAAGCACACTTTGGAGTTGAAATATGATATAAATAATTTCCACTCCAGTCCTGTAATATTGTAGGATATTGGCTTGACCATCCAGTTTACTTTCAGTTAACTAAATAAGTAGAGAAACATTTTGTTTACTTCATGTGTTTCATAGTAATGTGAAACTGAAAAGTTGGTAAAGCTCTCATTAATCTTTAACTAAAAGAACAAGGAGAGTGTCCTTGTTTGGTAAGTTGCGACCTACCTTGGAGAAATACTTCATAACAAAGGCCTGCCAAATGAAAAAAAAAAGAAAAAAAAAGGGTTTAATGTTGATCTGTCGGCAGCTGGTGAAATGTCGGTATTTACCTCAGCCTAAGGAAGAGTGTCAGGTAAATCATTACAGCAAAAGTTACGCACTGGGTGTGAACATTATGATCCTACAGTATTTCATAATCTTATTTAGAATGTGCACCGTATTAATTCACATATTATAACTACATAAGCCAGAACTGATCTCTTCAACCCTTTTAATTACTCTCTTATTAACATTCATTTACAGTATGTCAAAAATTTCAAAATAAAACAGTACCTCATGGAATGTGCAAATTTCTTCTGTAAATTCCCCTGCCCCCCCCCCTCAGAAATGAAAAAAAGATTGGAAAGGCACTCCCAAGGGCAGTTTTGAATGTTTCTTTGAGATTTAGTCATCTGGCAACAGTGTTGTAAATCAACCTTGAGTGATTCCAGACTGCACAGTGACTGCAACTTACCTTTACATCGGTAGCATCACAGTGCTATGATATTAATCCCTCTTTTCGGAGGGGGTAGTAAGTAGGTAACATTGGCATTGAAACATGGCCGTGCTACATACCAGCTATAACGTTTTTAGTGTCTTAAATCTACTACATCCGTATCGGCTGATAATGTGAGGATGCCAAATTCTGTTTATAAAGTTTTCCCGAGTACTCTTCCTGGGGGAGTTGCAATTGTGCAAAATGATTTCTGGATCTAAGGGTAAATGGTTTCATGTCTCATTTAGTGTACTCGAGGGCAATAACAAGAACCTATGACAGTAGTCCATGTAAAGTTAGGTCAAATGGTTTATGGTGCTGTATGTGTTACAGTTGAATAGAAGATACCACTCACGCTATATACTGCAACTAGAATGTCAAATGAAGAAAAAAAGCTTAACTTTGTGGTGCTAAACACTTTAAGTTGAGAGAAAACATCTTTACTCAGTGTTAAATCACCATTATAGCTTACAAACACAAATATTGCCACAAAATTTAAAAAAACCTATATATGGTCAATTTATCATATTTGACAACATTTTTGTAACTTTCCACCTAATCTCTCCCCTCCTCAACCCCTCCCCACCATAAATATAATTTAATAACAATAAAAGGTGATTTACAATGTTTAACGAATAACATAATGTTTCATTTTTTTCCCTCCTTCATGAAATTCTCAGATCAAAGCTATGACAACAACTCTCAGGGACAACCTAGACTATTGTAGCCTCTCTGCCAAAATTCTAAGAGGCAGACGGAAGCTCTTTTCGCATCCGACCAACGTTGTTTCAAAATCCGATGGCTGGATGACAACGAGTCACATCGGTGAATAAATGCTGCACTACAACCAAAAGTATTTTGAGCCTAGCCTATTCAACTTGAGAGGTTTTATGAAATTTTGCTGCATTTTGACGTGTGGTAACTGTTTTCTACTCGATTACAGAAAACTATATTGTTTTTTGTTTTTACAAGTAAAAGTTTGTTTGATGTCACTATGAATGAAGACGAAACACCCTGATTTTTTGGGTTATCTCAGATGTTTTTCCTTAAGTGTTTGGAAAGTAATGTTGGTTTGTTTCATTTTTTATTGATGAGAGACCCTGGTTTTCTTTAATTATGAGAATGTAACAGAATTCCAGAGGTGCATTATAGTAATAGAGTTGATTTAAACATATAGCCTCTGCTTTCCATAATGATGTTTGTTTACTTTGTGTGTAATGTGACATTCTAATTGCCTGAGGTGTCTAAACTTATCTGTAGAAAACAAAAACATTGTTAACAAGGGTAAGTTATTGTCAAAACTTATCTGTAGAAAACAAAGACATTGTTAACAAGGGTAAGTTAGATTAAGTCTGGGGATAGGTCACTTAATGACATACACAGGACAGCATCTCTAAATAATACGGTTAACGGTTTAATATTGTGTCCTGCCACACAAATTGAAGTATTACGTAGCATTGCTCTGTACCATCTGCATCTGTTTTGGTGTTTACTCTGTCTTATCGAAGGGAAAATATGCAATAAGGTAGAATGCAAAATAATGGTGTAGTTCCAACCAGTGGCGGAGCTAAGGGTACTGGTCAAGGGGGGCAAGAATGGTCTGTAGGGGTCCTTTCGACACTATCTAAGCGGAGCGCCACCACAGGTTGGCGCGGAGTGTACAGAAATTTTTTGAGTAAAGATACTCCCTAGATTGCCGGAAATGACCCTTTCCTGGCCTTGCTAATGTGCAGATAAACGAAGAATAAAAAGGTGCCATCGCCAATAAAATGTGACAAATGTCAATAGGTAGTCCATTTGAGATGCCCCCCCTGACTGTATGGACGCTCCGCCACTGGTTCCAACGGAAAGTAGGTACAGTTAATGGTATTGGCATTATATCGTAAGTGTTCACGAAATGCATGAATTGAGAAGAAAAGCCAGAGATTTTCATAATGGTAATGTTGTGTATCCTCCCTTGATTTCTCCATGCCCCTACCCATCTCCACACCCATCATAGGTAAAATGTCCCATCTCAGCACCCATCACAGGTAAACCGCACCATCACAGGTAAACCGTACCATCTCCGCACCCATCACAGGTAAATCGCACCATCTCCTCACCCATCACAGGTATACCGCACCATCTCCGCACCCATCACAGGTAAACCGCCCCATCCCGCACCCATCACAGATAAACCGCACCCATCAGAGGTAAATCGCCCCATCACTGCACCCATCACATGTAAACTGCCCAATCTCCGTACCCATCACAAGAAAACTGCCCCATCACCGCACCCATCACAGGTAAACCGCACCATCTCCATACCCATCACAGTTAAACCGTCCCATCTCCACACCCATCACAGATAAACCGCACCATCTCACACCCATCACAGATAAACCTGTCTGTACAATACGGAACTAAGAAAATATTACAGCATATTATTACCAGCATATCATAGATTCATGTACACAAGATGTAACTGTTACAGGGGAAGTTTTATGGCATTCCCGAAAAAATAGCTAACTTTCTAATATGCATATTTGTTGAGCACTGCTGTGTTACTACATAGTGGTTGAAATATATCTATATTGACACGATCAGATTATCCTTTTGGCTAAGATCATTTGTAGTATTATGTTCCCCTTGTAGGGAAACTGATACACTCCTGACGATGACCACACGGTCAGTCTAGATAGAAGGGGACTGGAGTTGAGAACGGACCAGTCATTTAGGTTATTCTGGGGTGACTTCTTAAAAGTGTTTGGTTTTTCGTAATATCTCCACTGTTCATTGCAAAGAACGACTGGAATTAGATCTAATGCCAAACTTCACACAGCAACTACCGATTCAGCCACATTGTGCAAAGCTAGCAATATACCCTTTGCATTGTATCAGAGGTAATTCACCTTCGGATAAACAGAAAAGACGAAATATAGAAGGAAATATGTCAATGGATCTGACCTTATCAAAGAGAAAATCACAACAATTTTACTCCACACACATGTGATCTGAAAAAGAAATCCACCAGGTATAGCCTACCCATATACGGAGGCCTAGCCTAACTCTTAGACTAGTTAGAAGTAGTAGTTACTGTACTACTGTTGCTAGTACTAGTATTAATGGGCTAAATCTAGTATAACACTGAAGCGCCTAATGTTATATAGTAACGGTTAGGCTGCTGTGGTTATCGCACCCTACGTTCGACAAAGGATAACGTTAAGGGTTAGGAAGCAAGTCTGAATATGAGATAGCAGCCTAATGCATTCGTTTTGGGTAAAAGATATGAAGGTAGCCAAGAACTAGGCCTACAGTAGTATACTGTTAATGTAGCATTTTGTAAGGATAGGAATTCTGGGGTTAGGAGGCTAGGCTTTTGTGTACATGTATGTAACTTAGGCATGTCCTTCCTCTTTCTTTAGCTAAAATGGACAGTAGCAACGCCCACCCCCATCATCATGTTTCAGGCAGTAATCTACTTTGAGAATCTCATTCATCTGGAGGTGCACTATAATAGATCATATTTCAGTCAACCTTATTTACTGTTCCTACTCCTAGGAGTGCAATTTTTTTTTAACAAGCTTCTTAACATCTTCTCAGAACATCATCATAGGTAAATGGTGTATACATTTAATAAGTAAAAACTGATCATATCCAGCCCAGTGGACAACTAATGTCTATGTCTGAATATCAGTTTTCATTTTACAATTTCATCTTGGTCACTGTTGTTGATGACATAGTTTCTTAAGAAGAGAATACAATGTGGTTACATGAGCAAAATGAAGTGAAATGTTGCCAGGCTCAGTATCATTGCATTGTTCCCTATAGTTTCAAAACAAAGTATACAAATACACTGATTGTCTCACTTGTTTATTTTACATATCTTTCAATTCTAACCGTTGTATCCTTGTGCTCTTAAGGTGAAATTTAGTTTTATTAACAGGCTTGCTTGTTCAACTTCTACTATCTTCAATTAATGCTGCATTTTCTGCTAGCAGGCATTTGTTCAGTGTATGTGTTACTATGATAGCAACAATGCATCATTGTAGTGACCAACACTCACATTTATTAACTTTGTTTGCCTCTGAAGAAGATGCTAAACTGAGATTTTAAGGAGAAAATTCAACAATGTTGTTTGAGCAAAATGATGTGAAATATTGCCATGCACAGTATTAATTGGAAATGAAATTGAATTAATCCTCACTAATTGAAATACAATTTTTGTGTCATTCATTATATACAATATCAACTTTCCCAAAGTTTTCCTTAGGCATTTAAGAACTCTTGCATTCAGCTTTACTATTTTATTCTCTAAAACTGCTGCCATTGAAACACATGCTATGATCTGTTAGGTACAGAACTTCCTAGTCATGTCCTTTGTATGACTGTAAAATTAACTTTTGGGGTTGGATGTGGGAATTACAAAGTCGTAGATTATTCACCGACCCACCCACCGACCCACCCTTCCTCCAAACTACCTGAGTTTAGGTATTACTAGAATTGGAAATAATTTTAATTCCAAAACTTTGCTTAAATTCAATTATTTTAAATTTTCTATGACAAAACACATAAAAGAAAAGGCAGACTGTAAAATGTCACCATGATGGGTTTTATTCAAGTCTTTGTTTCACTCTCAAGAGTGCAATGTCTATAAAGTTATGAGCTAAACATGTAAAATTAAGTGGTTAATTTGAGATGGGATTTGGAGCTTGGTATATGAAGGAGGGTTATAGGGGGATATACAGTACGTAAAGTCGGAATAATTTAGTGTTCTAATTTTGTATAGTAGGTTGGAAGGCTCTGTACAATGCCTTACAAAATACTATGGATTGTGTGTACAAAGAAAACTGCTATAAATCTTTGCACAGTTTGCACAGCATTTTGTGATGTGCTGGATCAATTGTTCCCTGAACAGTTTTAATCCAGATTGCATTATTTTTATTCTTTATTTCTTCACAGTGTGCATTGGTTACGGATGTTATCAGTAACTTGTAGTGTTAAAGGCATGTTTCATATTTCAGGGAATTAGTTAAACAACTTGTCAGCTCCTGGACAACCTCCAAAGCTGAGTTTGGTTGCCTGAAAAGTAATTTGTTACTCTTGGACGATGGAATGACCGTTATAAATTTGCCCTGGTTATAACCAGATGTTCTCTGCAGGGGGTTGGTATAGGGTAGGGGTGGGGACAGGATGAGGTGATTAATTTCAAATTGCACAAGTGTACTTTGTTAGTATTCCTTTAGCTAAAGTTTTAATAGCTCTCACACCCCACACACCATCCCTTTCTCAATATGGCTACTTAGGAAGTGTGCATTGCCAGGTGGCATGCAGAACATAGGATCTGCTTTATTGAACAAACGAAAGTGATGCATTAGGTTTTCTGGATTCTTTGCTGTGAGAAAATCTTGAATGAAGCAAACTATTTAAGTGATAATTAATACATGTATCGTTATCTCATCAATGGACTCACTGAACCCTCATATAAATGAGAGTTGAAATATTGTCTCAGCAATTTTCTTTTCATGTCCCATCTGGGCCACCGTACTATTTAACAGCTATTGTGAAGTGTATATTGAATACCCAGATCCCCTGTCAAACTAAGAGCATCCCCCACCACCTCCCACACTCCTTAGTTAATAATATTTCAGTTGAACCTCTTCAATGTCTAGGAATCACTTTGAGCGTTAGAACCTTCAATAAATACAGAAAGTTGCGGCAATGAATATTGCGCCCTAATTTGGGGATATCATCTGTGACTGGCTGAAGATTATTTGTGTTTCAGACATTTACCTCAATAGTTTTTAAGACTTTACAGCCCTGTAATTTCTAAGTATTTTTCATAAGATCTATTATCCCCAACCATTGTCTTTACAGTTTCTGTTGAGATTTTGTAGACGTACAGTACCGTATACGAACACAGTTTTCTTCAAATTTTTGGAAATGTTTTGTACATTTTGTTCAACTCTGATGACTGACAGTTTAGTTTGTGTGATATCAACAAATTGAATATTCATGTCCATCTTTGAATAAATGAAGAAGAATGATACAAAATCATGAACGATCCATGAAGAATTTTTTCTTAAAGTAATATTACTTGAAGTTTCATTTGTAAATGTATGGTTGTTTGAAACAAAAGTCTTTTTTTCTTGGGCCATGAAGGTTAGATTTCACTGATACTAAGTAGAGGAGTATTATAAATTATGGCTTTTAATGGTTTTGTCTATTCCTGCATGTGAAGGGCCCTGGGGTTTGCTAATAGAGTGAGAACAATTACTAAGTATGCAGGTATTATGGCTTTTAATGATGTTCGTCTATTCCTGCATGTGCAGTCGGTTTGCTAATATAACGAAATCAATTACCAATGTGTGCTATGAGAATGACATGGCTGCAGGAGATGAAATCTATGATTTTTGCATATTCTTAGCAAAATAAGAGATAGTTCATAGGCCTGTGGGTTATGAAGGTAGTTTATAGGCCTGCGGGTTATAAATGTCGTGTATAGGCCTGCGGGTTATAAATGTCGTGTATAGGCCTGCGGGTTATAAAGGTCGTGTATAGGCCTGCTGGGTTATAAAGGTCTCGTATCTCATGAGAAAGTAATGTCATAGAAGGTTCAAAGGATTGTTTCCGGAAGCAAAAATTGATTGCTGGGCAAACTTGCAGAAGAAGTTATGATTATGAGAAGGTTTAGTTTTTCAAATTAGAATAAATTCGGTCATCCATAGTATCTCGAGTTAGGTGTAAGATGTTGAGATGGGATGTCCAGCTAACAGTGTGGAACAATATGTCTTACAATTCCTACCATCAGAATATTCCTTTAATGTTTATGTATGTGTGTGTCTTTTGTACTTCTGTAACAAAATTCCCAAGACGTGTGCAGGCATCCCTATCATCTCGGCCCCTCCACATGTAGGCTTTATTTGTTTTGCTCCAGTGCTACCGACTTTACCAAAAGGTCATCAGTCGTATAGGCCCCCGGTTTAAGCCTTTCAAAACTTGCTTTACCCCTAGCAAAAGTACTTTCAAAGGTACTTTGTCCTTCAAAACTAGTAATTCCAGACGTTGAGGAGGATTTTATTCGACCCAAATTGAGGCAAAATATGTGGAGAATGACAGAAAAAAAATATATGAAAGTGGAGCGAGAGGTGATGAAATTGTCACTGCCTAGCATTATTGTTAATGATCAAATCATATAGTGGAATGACTCCTACTCTCATATCAGAACGACTGAATCCTTTCTGCGTTTCAATTGTCGTCTAGTTTGTGTTTAACAGATATCTACTTATACATTATACTCCAAAATAATATGATAATTGCTCGAAATGAAGACCTTATCCAAGCCCGAAGCTTGGAAACTCTTAGTTGGAGCATGGAGCTATAAACAGCTGTTTATGTTCTGTTAGCTCCATGGTTGGAGGGACACGAACAATTAAAGGAGGCGGCACCACCAGCAAGTTTGGGAGTCGCACATTGAATCATCACGTCCTATAATTATATGAAAATACAAGAAAATGCCCAATATGGGTTGAAGTTACTGTACATGACCCTACAGGCACGTTTATATACTAACATAGTCAATGGCATCATTTTGAAATGATACTTGACGGGCCGAGCCGATCAGCACATGATTGTTCTTATAACATAAACAAAGAGTAAATGACACAATTTACCTGAAATCAACCCAAACTTTCAATCACTTCAAGAGATTGTCCTCCTTACTAAGTCGTTTCTTTATATTCCAATTTTCTCTAAAAACCTATTTCAGTATTGATTCCTTTGTAAAGTGTTTTCCTTCACGATTATTTTGATACCGTCAGATTTTCATGGACACAGCCGCCTCTTAAATATACAGTTGGCGACATTTATATTCGGACTTGTTTGCCATTGTCTGTGCAATCAAAGACAAAACAGATCAAATTGTGCTATTATAGGAATAGAAGCAGAGGTAAGTTAAAAAAAAACGTTTATGTTTCAACCTTCATGAGATGAAATTATTTTTGGCTATTAGCACTGATCTACATACGGCTGGAAGAGAAACAGGAATCTTATTAGAAATAGGTACAGGTTATACAAATCAGACCACTTCCGGGTGGAGTTACCCCTTCTAAGTAAAGCGGTAAGTGGTTTGTAGCTAACGACGATCCATACGTTAATATCTGAAGGTTAACCAAGAAAGTGTAGTTTGACCCTGTTGGTTTCTTCTATATATGAACGCAATTTTCTCCATGAGACACAGTCGTTCATAAGATTGACGGGCGTATTTATTATCATTATTGGTATAGTAGCATTATTTTATTTTCGAGGGGGGGGGGTGGGGGTGTCTTATTTGCAATTCTGTTTCGGTTGTTTGGGTTTTAAGTTGGTCTATTTCCTCAATACGAAATTAACAATGGCGCAAAGATAAATAAATGAATTACACTGAGATGCGGAGGAATAAAGACGCACATTTGTTTTTAACTATAGTATGGTCAATGTAAAGGCCATACAGATAACTTATACAAGTGTACGTTAGGCTAACCATGATCAACTTGGAAATGTCAAAAGTGTCTGTCTCTGATCTTGGAACTGAACTTACGCATGTAGACAAAACCGTATAGTTAAGCTTGGACAACTCTATGCGGAGGTCTCAAACGGATACTCTGGTATAGCAGAAATTGATTGCTGAACAAAAATTGCCGGGACATTTACATCTCATGTAAAACCACATCCCTCATACTATAGGCTCCTTTGTATGACAAAGATGTGACTTCTTTTAAATTTGGTGATAGTTTGTGATTGCATCTGGCAATAACAGAGTGAATCAGGAGAGCAATTGAACTGCATTTTCCACCTCTATGATATATTATTCATTTATACACAATGGAAACAATGTTTCTGCCTCTCCCATGCTGACCCCCACCCTACACCAGAAAATGTACGAAATATGATGACATTTTAAGTACATAGGATATTGACGGCTACTTATCACAATTTCTGTCATCAGACAACCCCTTTAATACACATCACTGAAGTTCTTAACGTAGAGTAAGGAAGACGTATATAGGCTGTGTGATGTTGTGGTAGAGTAACTTGTCTATGGATCTCTGAATATATACCATTGTATGGTATTTATAGTACCCTACTTACATCTTCAACCGTACAAAGTTGGCCCTGATCCCGTGGAAGTGACATCAGTTAGATATCCCCTCGTGCATTTAGATGATAACTTTATGCAGACATGCTCGTGCGGACATTATATAGGCTATAGGGCCTACCTGTATGC
>JAIPMN010002481.1:2109-33065 GCA_020650975.1 Apostichopus californicus
TGTGTGCATAAATTGCTGTTGTTGTATTAGGGCTTTGTTAGAAATTTCCCTATGAATGGAACTAATGAACAGCAGCAAGGAACCATGAAATGTTTTCATTCTGGTTTTACAACGGATAGTGCATACATTGAAAGTGTTGTGTATGGCAAGCCATGTGGGACAAACACTGCATAATATATCAGCGTATTAATCGCAATTTATACGCGTATTAATTGGAATATATACGCGTATATATTATTAGCCAATCATATGGCCCAAATATATCCGCGTATTAATTCGAATATGTACACATATTAATTCGAATATATACACGTATTAATTCGAATATATATACACGTATTAAATAGAATACATATGGGGATTAAATCCGATATATGCACGGATTAATTAGAATATACACGAAAACACATTTCCGCTCTTGCTGTGTACATATACCAACGATAAATGTTTTGACGGGCTTGGGAGATCGCTTCATAAAGCGAAACTTTACACATGTACAACACATATTCGAATTAATACGCGTATATATTCGAATTAATACCCGGATATATTATACGGTGTTTGTCCCACATGGCTTGCCATAGTTGTGTGGCCGTATATATAACATTAAGATATCTATAATATACATCATGGACCATTATATCACTCTCCTACCCTTGGAGCTGCGTATATATGCATACCATAAACCGAGGAGTCACACTGGTTTCACCTTTACTTTATCGACATGGAGGATAATTTCTGAGCATTGCATCCAGCTGTGCTCTTACTGTGTAAACTAAGTTGATATCATCGATCAAACTGGAGAAAATAAAACAAGAGAAAGTTTAGATTGGTATTTGGCAAGAGTCTTTCTTTGTTTTTACATTCATGAGGGAAATATTAATATTAAATTACTTTTTAAGAGCATTAGTGTCGAAAATTAGATTATATTTAACTGATTAACAAAAAAGATTGCTGACATTCTTATTAAATCAGAATTTAGTCATCATTGGTTTAGCACCCGATTATTGCTTCAAGCTATGTTTTGTGAAATTTCTTGTCAAGAGCACTGATATAGTATAGACATAAATATGTGAAGAGGTAATTGTTATGGTTCTCAAACAATAAATGAAAGATAACCAAAGTATGTAGCATAAACCCAATATCAATATTAATATATAATTCACAGCATTAGTGCAAGGTGTTGACAGATATAAATGCCTGTAAGGACAATGTGATAATGTGATTTCATGCTGTAGGTGTGAAGAGGTAATTGTTATGGTTCTCAAACAATAAATGAAAGATAATTAAAGTGTGTAGCATTAACCAATATTAATATTAATATATAATTCATCGCATTAGTGCAAGGTGTTGACAGATATAAATGCCTGTAAGGACCATGTGATAATGTGATTTCATGCTGTAGGTGTGGTGTACGACATAAATGTGACAACAATGTTGCATTAGCATGAGACAAGTACATACATCACAGTGTAGGCATATTGTACCACATATAACTAGCTTGACAGTGGTGTAACAATGTAGGTTTAGGCCTGGACCACTTTGACACCAGGCTGAACATCAGCTAGGTTTTGCATTGTTATCACAGCTGTGTGGGTGTGTTTTACCCGGCCATACTGTAGGTATCTCAAAGTCTTGCAGTAGCCTGACAATGGTGTCACAATGGTGTGCTTACCATGTTACTCTCAGACCATAACAATTATCAATGTAGCTAACCTAAGTCTGCAACACAGCTTTAGTTTGACACCATATTAACCTGACAATGGTGTCACAATGTAGGTGTTTACCATGTTAGTCTCTACCATATCAATTGGTAGCTTTACTAATTCTGCAACACTTTAGTTTGACACCATGCTGTGTCACATCAGCTGACATTGGTGTTACAATGTAGGTGTACTTCCCATGTAACTGTCAGACCATAGAAACTACCACTGTAGCTTTACTAATTCTGTACCACTGATAGGTTGACACCATGCAGTGTCACATTAGCATGACACTGGTGTCACAACAGAGGTGTACTCTGTCACATTTGTCAGACATTTGAATCGCAAAACCACACACTGGTATCACCTTGTCTGACATCACAGTTGCCTATCAAGGTTGTAGTAGACCGGTATCAGTGGTGTTACTACATATACTGTGTTCTGCATGACATTTCTCTTACATCTACAGTATCACACTGTAGGTATATTGTACCACTACATATCTCTCATCAAGTATCATAATAATATAGATGTACCTGAGGTATTTACCAAACAAAGCCTTATATTTAGTAGTTTTGTGAAAGAAATAATTCATTGAGCACAGGTTTTGGTTCCTTTACCCCTGGGTGTGCTTTTTGGGGTGAAAACACCAAATTTGTGTAATTATTCACATTTGACTGACACCATGATTTGACAATTGAATCAACAGTGCAGTAGAACAGATGAAAACATTCACACAGATTAAAAAAACAGTCGCAATCTGACAAAACAGCTGGATTTTAAATTTTAAATCACACTCACAGTTAGAATGAATTTTCAACACTATAACCATTCTGTTTCGGGTACATGTGAAGGTCATGGAATAGTATTTATATATATATATATACATATACATAAGTAAAGCTTGGTTTAAACCTTCATGGTAGATGATAGATGTTGTTTGTGGCTTTCACTTTTGCCAGAGTTGTTTCGTTGTTGTCCAAACTATTGTTGCCAAGTGCAAAAAGCATGAGGAGGGGAAGTAAGTTTTTTTGGCGTTTATTTATATTAGGTTTAATTATTAATTCTGTAACAATTAACTATATCCATTTTGTCCACTTAGTGAGGACAATTCAACACATTGTACTTCCATATTGATCACTATACTTGTTAGTAGTTTGAAGTAGATTTTAATGGAGCTCTTACAAGTTAAATCTTTTAAAGATGTCAATTGTAATGTATGTATATTGCTTCCACTTGATATCACTGGTTTAGCATTCTAACCAGGCATGGATCCAGGGGTACACCCATTCCCATTCCCCTCCCCCCACCCCCCCCATCCTCTTCCCACTTTCAACCCCATACAAATAGTGAAAGTTTTAACACAACCTGGCAGGTAGACCTAATAATAGCCTAAATATGCCTCAGAATGGAACAGTTTTCTTTGCTCCTCTCTTACCTGTCTCCCACTCCACATCTGCACTTTCCCATCTACCTAACTAACCAGTAAGTTTTGGGGAATTCATGTCTCAATTTTTAATTATTTTGTCCATAAAAAATTACAGTCAGACAATTTTGAGTAGGACTGGTAGTGTGTGTTAGTATACTGCTTATTGTTGGGATATTGCTATCTTTTTTACTTACTTTCCATCACAATATATGTAGGCTAAAAACTTTTGTTCTCATCCTTTTCTTTTGTTTTGGTCCCTCCTTTCATTGTTCCTTAGTAAACTGGAAGACTAAAGAGATTATAATTGGCCCTGACCTTTTTCGCTCGTTATAATTACAACTCCTTTGTTTCCATTTTACCACATACATTGCAGCTTTTGTTTCTAATCTAAAATTAGCCATAATAACTTTTATAACAAACAAACTGATTTTCAACTTGAAATAGGTTGCATATTTTTATGATTGCTAAACCTTGTATTGAGGGTGGCTTTAAATTCTTTACTTTCCAAGTATTACAGTTTAAGTATTCTGAACAGCTGATTACACAATCTGCCTGTTGAATTCAAGTAGGTGACTAACAACAATGCAATACTAAACTAATTTAAGACTTTTCTCATTTTCAATAAGACTATTTTAGTTTCAATAGATGAACCTATCTGTGTGTTCCAGTGTCAAATGAGTACATTTAATCTAGATGCAGTCATACATGGTTTTGTATCTATGTGTGTATTTATTTATGTGTGTGTTTGTATGCATTTATGTCCCTTTGTATTCATTTGTTGTTTTGGATTGTGTACATTAAACAATAATACAAAAAGTACATATAGGTTGAATGCCATGCATGATATGGGGTTACCCTGTAGTATAGTCCAATTTAGCCCTCTCAGGTGGGGCATTTAAAGTCAATGACAGTCTGAATTCAAATTCATGAAAGCTTGAAAGCATGTCAATTTGGAAAAGAAAGTTTTGTTGACCTTACATAGTATTTGTTGTGTTGGTCTTGGTAGAGATCAAAGGTGAGAAAAATATCAGAGATTTGAAACATGATTAGTCAAAAAATTAGCTTGGTTCAAAGTTTCATTGAACTTTACACTTAATATTTGGAACTGCCACTGACGTCTCCTCCCCTAACCCCCCCCCCCGACCCCCACCACTCCCTCCAATCCCGCAAATTGGTAAGGTGAAGTTATGGAGATCATCAGAGTATGTATGATATGTCACAGGTAATTCCTCCTAGGAATGTAAGGAACTTTTATCATCAACTCTCATCTCCCTTCCTCATCTCCCTATCCCCATTCCCACCTGACCGTCCTCCACCCACACCCTCCTCCTCCCCTCCTCCTCTCCTCCCCAGGTTCCTGTCCTTTGAATGTTACCTACTATTGGAAAGTAATAAAAGAGTGAATGATGGTGATCTAGTTGAACAATAGGATCTACCACCAGTATAAAAGGAGCTGAAATTTCCTCCCAAATTTTTACAAAATAAAAGATATTTTTGAAAAGCATTCCTTTACACAGAAGAAAGGATCTATGACTAATACAGAACATGAAAGATCCTAGTACGGTAACAGTTCTTTTCCGGTATGTCTGTATGTTTTAAGGGTTTGAAAATAGACGAATGTTACCATGTGAAAGTTGTTTCATGTGAATTCTGCCTTGTGGTTGTAATTATACCAATCGACTTGAAATCTCTCGGCACAAGTTTCCTTTCGTCACTCTCCAATTTTCTTCTTCTACTCTCTCCATCTGTTGTAGGGCCTTTCAGGGTTTCTGTCAACAAAGGAAGAAAAGGCTTCAGAGAAAGAAGATAAGCCAGGCAAGAATGGAATAAGCTCATCCAAGATGAACGGGACAAAACAGGACCATTACTACTACGAAGACGGTAGAAGTTCCGGTTCATATAAGAGGTACCAACAACCCTCCAGAGAAGTGGAACAGTCCAGGAGAGGTAAGGTAGTGCTAACGTCAATCACACTCTATCTAGGATGTCGGGGAATCTGTTGCTACTCAGTTCAAGAATGTACTAATGATGTATTAACAGATCTTTCTTCTAAACAAGTCACAAACATCGGTATCACGATCGGATGTTCAGAACTATCCGTAAAAACAAATTGTAGTATCCTCCCCCCCCCCCCCCACTTCTTTTTGGAGTGAGTTGCGTCGATGGTTTATGTCTATGAGAGATGAGAGGGCTTTGGTAAAGTTGGAATGAATTCTTTTTCTTACTCGTGAACTTGGCATTTGTAGGAAGAATTTGCCTCAATCTTGTAGAAAGAGAAGATACTTAAAAAGTTAACCTTTCCACTTTCCACTAAGTCCTCCGAAATCTCACCAGGAAATGATGAGAGGAATCGGAAAACTTCAAACGGATGCAGTTTATAATAAAATAAAGCATTTCATTCAATGTGTGGGACACTGGTTCTTCTAAATTGGCTGAATGGCTTGCCAAGGATTTATAACACTGATGTACATATATGCACTCTCCTGGGACGACTTTAAAAGAACTGTCCCGAGGTGTTTGTATTAATCATAGATCACCCCGAAAAATGTAAGAAATGTGTAACACTTCAGCAAAGCATAGGCTTTTCTGCCTTACATGTTGACAGAGAATGTAATTTGAAACTTACCCCAAATCCCTAAAACTTTATGGAGTACAGCTCATTTGCGGTGAATGTAAAAAAAAACACTCTGGACTATTCTTTTCAATGATACTTGTGGTTGATTGACAAGAAATTCAGCTATCTAAGATCATCAGAAATTGTGCAGGTCAGCATTGTCCAGGCATTGCTCTCCTAGACTAAAAGGAGGCATAAACTGGATTCAAAATATGTAAAATATGCGAAACACAATAATAATAAAAAAAATCATCAGTGGCAAAAAAACCCCAGAATTATTGCTTGATTGACAGCAGAACAGATTTAACTCAAGTCTGTTTCATTATTTTGTATTTACTTCACTCCTCTTTTACCTGTCTCCTAACGCACTTAGTATACCAATTATAAGTATTAATTTAGTTTTGGGGTATCTTGAGGAAAGTGGAGGGAGGGGAAATGGAAGGGAGGGGAGAGGGAGGGTGAGAGGGAGGGTGACATGGAGTGGCATAAACGATATGTAGATATTTGGTTTGGCTTGAAGGGTGGCAAATCTCACTTCAGTATGGAGTCATGACTGTCAGTCATATGGTATTGCTATTCAGTTTTGCCAGCCTGAAAGATTTATAATGATAATTCCATATTTGTCTTAACGATACATTGCAGCTGAATCACACCAAAACCTTCCTCTTCCTGTAGGTCATAGGGATCGGAGAAGTGATGGAGGAGGCCATCGTCGGCAGAATCCACCGAGACATTACGATCGTAGGGACAGATATTACCCCGAAGAACCATCGTATGAGAGGCAGGAGCAGCACGTAGATGAAAGAGAAAGACGACAGTATCCAACCTCTGGGTAAGGAAGTAACTAGCACTGCACATACGAAAGAAACTGTTTCTATTTCTTATCTAATGTTGCCGTATTAAAATTATTGGTAGGAGGGGATACGTAAGGTCTCCAGGCCCACAGACAGCACAGAGATCTAGCACTGCACCTAAAGGAATAACAAAATCAGGGATCAAAGACAATTTATATTGTTAAGTATAACCTCAAAACTCTCTAGTATTCGATTTTTAAGTTAACTGCTTTCTGTTGGACTGAATACGCTCGCTTTGAAGATTGGCTCCTATTAAGGCCTCACCACAATGCACAGTAAGAGCCTCACCACAATGCACAGTTAGCCGCCATTGAATTATATGCAATACGCCTGAAACTCCATCTCGATGACGTCAGGGAGGAACAGAAAGCGGTTAACTTAAAAATGGAATATTTAGATAGTTTTGAGGTTACTGAATAATATAAATTGTCTTTGATCCTTCATTATTCCTTTAAGAAACAAGCTTTTTTTAATTTCTTATCTACTGTTGCCGTTTTGAAATTATTGGTAGAAGGGGATACTTGTGGGCTCCAGGCCCTAAAGACAGCACAGAGATCTTCAAGACAGCTTCCCTTTCACGGTTGGCGGAGTAAAGGCTGTCTATGGTGATTTATATGGTTCCTCCTTTAAATACCTTCCAATAAATGTTCATTTAACATGGTAGAATCTGCAGTGCATCCAAGAAGGAAAGTCAATAATGTCCCTTATAGATTTAAAATAAAATAAAACTGTTAGCAAACTGCTTATCCACTAGAGAGCCTGTGTAGGAGAATCTGTAAAAGTAAGTTGGCCTGACGTTTCGATCCTAGCAGGATCTTCTTCAAAGGCTTTATAAATTTGTGATACATTGCAAACATGACCTCTGTGTAGTGTTTTGCCGATCATGCAATAGAATCTATCATCTCCGAATCGACTGTGATGGGTTTGTGGTTCGTATAATCTGGGAAGCAAAATAATACAGGTTATCAGATCACCAAAAATCACAAACTTTTGACTGTTGTGTATTTAAGTGTGGAAGGCAATCTTCTACTTCCTGGATGCAGCAGTGTAATGCAGAAGCTCATTGCATGGACAATTAACAGAGATTTCGTCATTTCAGCGAAGAAAACTACACAGTTAAAGTTGGTCAAAGGTCTGTTTGGCCGATTTCCAAATATTTTATCGATCATTTGGTAAAAAACTACCTTTGAGGCCATAAAAGTCTTTTGTTTACCATCTGAGTTTTATGCTGCATCTGAGAAACTGACATTACAGCCTGTGTTGTAGCATAGGTAATCAGGCCATTTTTCAAGTGCTGCATGTTTTTATGATCGGTAAACATTTTATGCCATCTTTTAAGATTTTAAGGCTTGATTGTCTTGTCTTTCATGATCATGAAGGACAAGCAGGAGGTCAAGGAAGTCATTTCTCACACAGTTTTTGTATTTTGTTTGTATTTTTCAGATACTATGATGACCGTCAAAGGGTACCTCAAGACCAGTCATACGCCTATCAAGGAGATCCAGGGGCACCACCAAAACCACCCAGGGGTTACCAATCTAAGAACAAGGTGTACCTACCAGAGGAGACCGAGGACCAACGCATGGTGCAGAGGAACAACCAACGGAATCGATACAATGACTATTCAGGGAAGCCACCTCCCAGTCCTTACAGCAGTCAGTCACAACCGAGGAGCTCATCCAGGGGTCACTCACATCCAGGGTATGATGCACTACCAAACCGTCCTTCCCTTCCCCAACAACGGTCATCCCGAAGACAAAAACCAGAGGCGCCACCATCCCAGTATCGTAGTTTCGGAAGCGAACCCAAATCCGAGGTGAGAGGTGACAGACTCGTCGACGAAAATTATAACGAGAGCAAGAGAGGACAAGTAGTGCAGGATCCGTACTATCCTCAGGCCGGAAGTCTGGATCGGAGAGGTGACAAGAAAGAAAGAAATGTGAACTACAGCTACCAGAGAGGTCAAGCTGACCCATACTCTGGGTATCAGTCAGATAGAGTGGTAGACGAGAGAGGTTACAACTATCAGATCCCCGACTGGTTGGCTGCCGCCGACCCACCTGCGCAACGAAGTACATCGACGACCCCGGCCGCGACGAAGAGTTATGAACCCAGATCTGCGGATCCCAGGTTGGCCTATCGTAGCGACGGGGAGTACGATATGAATTCAGACACAGAGTACAGGAGAGGAAGGTCTGAACCCAGAGGAACCACCCCCCAGGTGGAGTCGGGGTGGAAGACACCAGAGAGTTATGGGAGACCATCGGATTCCAGGACGAAGGACTTCTCGGCCAACTACAGGTCGTTGGATCGGTACTCTGACAGACAGGATTATAGCAGGTACAGATCAGATGGAGGGATTATGAGTGAACCCGAGAGAGATCCACCAGCTGTACCCGTCTCCGCCCATTACTACACTCAACCACTTCACGACGACAGACGGGGGTTTGTCCAACCGGCCGTGAACGATGTGAGAAATAGTTACCAGTCTGCTCAACCGGGGTATGACAGGGATCATTTGAGATACTACGGTGGTAACGTCCCACCGCATGATCCCAAAAGAAAACCGATGGTGGAGATGGAACCAGAAGAGCAAGATGAACCTCCGCCTCTCAGGACGCTGAGAGAAATTAAAGCCTACGACCAACACGTAAGGAAAGTTCGCAAGTCCTCCAGCGAATCGCTGCTTACCCGTACCACCATCACTGCCACCTATCAACCAGTACCGACAAGTCCACAGAGTCCTACACGCTCAAATCCGTTCGATTATCAACAGCCAATCAGTGCCTTTGAAGTGCAGCGTCCTATCAGGGAACGTTCCAAGTCGCAGGAACGCCCATTCCCCGCCAGAGAATTTGTAAGAAGCCAAAGCCCTCTCAGCGAACCGGAAGTTACCAGCACATCTTTGAGGAAGATCCGTTCTAGAAACAATGCAGCAGTCTTCTGCATCGTGTCTCAGACAAGCCCTCCGGCTAGCAGTGATCAGGGATCTGATACTGATGGACCATCTAGGAAGCTTGCTCCCCGAGACTTACCTCAGAGAGAACCACCGACCCAAAGGACTTCTCGTGATAACCAGTGGCAACAGGCACCTTTGGACAACAGTAACGGGCCCGATTATCTTCGCTCTTCATCCCAGGAGAGTTCCACCGGCTCTGAGAACAGTCGGAGAAAATATCAGAATGGACATTCTTCTACTTCCCATACTGTTCGTTCAGATACCCCTCAGAGTCAGGGTGAAGTGGTGGAAGAACCGGTGGTGTTGCCATCTGCCACCCGCGGCGAGGTTTATGCAATCAGAGATTCCACGGAGAAACAACCCACTGAACCGAAACAGAGGAATTTTTACAAGGAAGAAATGGATCACCAAAAGATGTGGAACAAATATGTGAATGACTATTCAGAACCGGAAGAAGTATCGGAAGAACCAGTGGTCCTTCCCTCGAGTACCCAAGGTGACGTCTACGCCGTCAGGGCAAAGCCTAAAGATACGGGCGTACCCGAAGGCAGACAGAGAAGTTTCTACCAGAAAGAACTGGAAGCCCAAGCGGAACAGAGCAGGCACGCTCCAGATATTGTTGACTTTCCAAAAGTTGTCGAGGAGGCATTGGTGATGCCGTCTAAGACTAAAGGTGGAGACATCTACGCCATCAACGATGTCAATGCGGCGACTAAACCCGGAAGAATAAAGCCGGTCTATGAAGAACAAGCTGCGCCAACCAAGAGTGTTCAGCCGGTCCCTCAAAGTTATGCTACGCCACAGGAGAATACCCGAGGCAGAGCAACAAGAGCCCCCAGGGAGGTCGAGAGACCCTTGACGAGTTCATCCACACGAGAGGATAACAGCATGCCGGGGAACGCTGGCATGTTTACGGACGACCCCGATGGCGGTGGCTATCAGTATAGACCTATGAAAAAGAGGTCCAGGAGTCTTGACGGTAGAGATTCTCCATTCAGTAATCAAGACGGTGTGGGTGATCGTTCGGGAGAGGAAGCCCCCGTCAAAGAGAATCCAGTTCATCAGGTGCTTCGTGCTCCGAGAAGTCGCAGCGTGCCCAGGTCTGATGAAAATGGGAATGACGAAAACTCTAACGGTAGTGGTGGTCATCGGAGGGGGTCAAAGGGCGAGCAGCTCTTCATGCAAAAGAAGAAAGAGGCAGAATTTGACGACTTACGGGAAAAGATATTAACAGCGGAAAAGACGAGACGTCTGAAAATAATGGAGACCAAGGCGGACAGTGAGCCAGACACTGCTCAAAGGAGAAGAGAGTTTTTGTTCAGTAACCCACCGACGAAGGCGGCGACTGCACCTACAAAATCAACGCCACCTTCTATCGAACTGAGGATGTATTCAAACAAGAATAACACTGTGGAGTACCCCAGCCACAAGAAGGTCTTCCAGAGGACTGACAGAAGTCCAGTTGGGTCCCCTAGAGTACCTGAATATCCTGTGAAGGATAAAGCCGGTGACCCCGAACCCGAGCCACTCTTGATAGAGGGTACGCCAGAAGAGATTCCTCCACCCAGCCGTCAAGAACCTCTTAGGTCTGCCCCCAAGGAGCCGACCCAGTCACTCCCCGGCAGGGACGACACGGTACTGGACACGACACAGATAGCCGAGCTGAAGAGAGCCCTGAGAGAATACGAAGACGATGTCCACTCGCCGAGAGGCAGAAGGAAAAACAGAAGGGAGAGGTCCAAGTCCGATTTACAGAATATGCTCCTCAAGGCTCTGTTTCAACTCGAGCAGACCGAGAAAGAGAAACAGACCGCCGCCTCATCGGAGTCTCCCGCCCCAAAGCCGACCGTGGAGAAAGAATTGCTCACGGTACCCAGCAAAGCTAAACCGCTGAGCAAACTCTATCGGCCTCCAAGATCGACCGATAACTTAGGGTACAGTTCAGACAGCAGTCAAGATCCGCAGCATCTCAGCAGGGCGGAGAGATTGACGGGTATCCCAGGAGTCAAGATTCCCTCTTTGGATGCGAAACCAAAAACTCAACATGTGGTGGAAGAGCCAAAGTTAAAGGTGGATCTGAAGCCGGTAGAGGAAGCTGCCGTCGTACCAGATGCGGTGTTCGTCCAACTGGCTCCTCTGGTCACGGAAGAGTTATTTCCAGATGAGGATATACCGTTAATCGACGAGGATGACGAGGAGGGAGAATGGGTGGGAGAAGAGCAAGTTGATAGTGGTACAGAGGAAGAGGTGCTACCAAGAAGAGAGAAGAACTTGCTGAGCATCTTGAAAGCAGGTAACAGGAGCAGCGTGGATTCAGTATCCAGCATGGACAGTATGTCCCTCTCCCGGCCGTTTGACGACATCGGAAGCGAGTACGAGAAGATGATGAGCGATCACCACGAGCAGCCGGAGCCGATGGGAAAGAGGAGTAAAAGTTCGAGTGTGGACTCGCTGATTCAGATGGGATCGGAGGAAAACTGTGCAGACGAGAAACTGAGAGGTAAAGATTCTCCCGGTGATGAGGCTTACTACTCTGGTAATACTAAAGATGGAAGAAGGAAAAGAGGTGAGTGAGCTATTCATTTCTTGCTTTTCAGCTTGTTAAACTTTTTCTTGGCGAAACTTTTGCTAGAAAAGGGGATTTAAATTGAACAGAAAACGGAAGTCCAAATAATAGTCTTAGGTTTTATAGCTTTTATAGTACTGGGCATTCTAAAGTAGGAGTCAAAATAAAGTCAACGGTAGGTTATAGGAAATGGCACTTGCAAACTGACAGGAAGTGGTTTTCTTGTTTGTCAAGGAAAATGGGTGGCAAAGTGGTAAACTAATTAAATGACTCAATTAAATTTCACATTTGGCTCTTTAGACATTTGATTTACAGTACATTTAGTTACATAGGTAATGTTTTGCTGTTATTGTATCTGCAAATGTATTTTTTTTGCATACAGTTATCTGTAAGAAAAGAAAGCAAGAAAAATGGCCTGAAAATTGCATAAATAATGGTATAGGGTAAAAAGCTCCAGTTTGTCTTCAATTAAGTAGTTGCAAAAAGGAGAAGGACAAAAACAGCCAGCAAGCATATATGCCAGCTATTGTTTACCCTCATTTTCTTTTTTCCATTCATCTGTTAACTGTTACCATTCCTTTAAACATGTCTTGCTTCCTGGTATTCTAGGTACTCAGAATAGAAGTATAATTTTCATAAAGATCAATTTTTTTATGATTTTTGTTTTAAAAGTATTTACGCCAGACATGTAGAGAAGAATTGCCAATATTATCTTTAGGCAGTCAAGTCAAAAATTGACAAAATGCAAGCATGATTTATTCTCTGTATTTTCATTTCCTTTATTTGTAATCGATTCAGAAAAATGCTGCTATGCCTCCTACCATTCCAATTAGTCCAAACGTTTTTCCTTTTCACGAGCAGAGGTGATGAAAGTTTATAAGTTTTGCTAATAGAGGAGGTACATTACTAAGCGAAAGCTGTGTAGCCTAGTTGTATGACTATTTTACACTCTCATGTATATGTATGCAAACATATTTAAGTTCTTTAATTGTTACTACTTTTGGTCGTGAAGCTCAGAAGGCTTATACGCCATCTCCTTCCTCGGTATCCGCATGACATATAAGCGATACGAAAATCCTTCATGCATCGTTGCAGACGATTTAAAGGGAACATTTTTTAAGCACTTTTGAGATACCAAAAAAACAATGACGATGATAACATGTCACATTTTCACAGTCAGACATAACATTCGATCAATTCTGTAGAATTGGCACTAGTACAATATATGTGAGTTGAAAATCACTTGACGGCTACGTTTAATAATTAGTTAATTAAGTAATTAAGTATTCCACAACAGGCAAGATTGCCCTAGGAATGGTACTGAAGCTTAAGAGGACATATGTCTATACATCATGGTTTTTACTTACTGGTATATAATCATACTATAGTTGTGTCCAAAATTTGAAAAATTCTGATCAGATATTTGTTACAAGAACCAGAGAGTCCACTACAAAATAATCATCTGATCGTCCTAAAATTACTTTGCTTCCTCACTTACCTGTCTCCTCACAACTTCAGCACCCTCACTTTACTGTGTCTAGAGTGAACTGGCAAATGTTTAACACTGTATACCCTCCGTGACCATTCACTACAGGGTCCATCAAACTCCTCATCCTACTACCAAAGGTGTCCAAAAAGTGCACGGCATATTTTTAATGCTAGTCCGGTAGTTCGAGACGACCAAACTTCTGTTCAGAAAACAAAAGGTCCGCTGTGGAGAGTTCAGTTGGACAACAAGCTTTTTACATTCAAATTCAATTTGCATTATAACTAAATAGGGCCGCCTCCCAAATAGGTAAACTGATAAATTGCTATCACCCTCAAAGCTGTTTTTCTGTGTACCCAACCTACACATCTCTCCTAGCACAGTGTACATCCTACAGGGACATACTGGTAATTTTCATCTTGCTAAATTCTTTCCAGACAAATCAAGTTGGTGTTGGGACTAACTAAATGAAAGGCCTGATTGTATACCAGAGATAACCCTTAAAAATTTGCTCTGACAAGTGTTTCAATTCTGTAGGCTTCATTGTCCCTTTGAATCTCCGCTACTGCTTTCCATCGTTCTTAGGGGGAGGGGAGGGGGGAGGGGGTGGGACGGGGGAGGAGCACAGTATATGCCACCCTTATGCATAATCAGTCAACCCCTGTGACAAATCTTACACAGTACAGGTAGGACCGTTGCAATGTTATGCGACTTAATTAGGTCACACATACAGAGTCTATGCAAGCTAAGCTCTTCAATACCGCCCTCATTACCTGTCAGGATCCTTTTCATACTGTAGTTTTGATTTTTGTCCTCAGTCAATCATTTATTCATGTTAGTCCATTCTTTTATTTGTCTCTACAATTTCTGTCTTTGTCTCTTGTACAGTTCCAAGTTACACCAGTTCTGCATTTCTGTTTGTAGGAAACAGTTAAGAGTAAGTTTTGGTAAAAGGGTCCAAGGGGTGCAGGTTTCTACCAATTTCAAGCCAGTTTCTCTCAGTTTTTTTTGGCACGGTGATGGCTGCTTTCAAAGGTGCACTATAAACTGTATTTGGGATCTAATATTGATAAACATGGTTAGCTCGCAGACACTGCAATGTAAGCTTTAACTGTATTTACTAATGAAAATTAATTCCTTTACCGATGAATTACAAATTATGTACAGAGGTCATATGTCGATCTTTGACCAATGACAATTGGAAATAATTCAAAACTATTAATATCAGCACAGACCTTCAAATGAAGTAATATGAGTCACAAATAGATAGCCACCATCCATTATTGTTTCCATATTTTATAACAGAATGGGTATTAACGTTCCTATTGTATGTTAAATTTTTGTGTGTCAAATATGATTGGTCAGATAGGGGAAGGGGGAGGAAGGTGGGTGAGGCAGGATAAACTAATCACAATGCTATAACAATGCCTGAATAGTTCTTGGAGGAGGAGGTGAGGAAACCAATCTGATAAAATAATGTACAGTATGAACTTACACACCTGGAGGGGAGCCAGAGGTGTGGTGGAAGGACTAGAGCATGGTATAAACCACTATGTTGTAGTATTTTACTGACTGGATCCACAGGGGTAGGGGGTGGGGAGTCGGAGTTGATGAGACACATGCTTCACTAATGCTTAGGAGACACAAGATGAAAACTAATGAACTTCATGAATGTCTGTTTTAATTCATGTAAATTCTCAAGCTTTTGTAATAACTTTCATTATTACAGCAAGTCCCATTGGTGTATATTATGTATGGTGCATCTATTTACTGCATTTGGGTGAATTAGAATTTGATTTATACAATGTCAAATCCTTGGTGTCATCCCTACCCATAATCTCATTTGTTGTCATGGTGATTGGAATATATTGCAATTGTTCACTTTTAAAATTGCTGGTGGCTGGGATAGAGGGTGTGCTGCTGCTTTTCTTTTCAATTCAACCGGCTTGCTTCGAACGGGTTGTCTGCACATCACTTTACATATTCATATATGTATTACATATTCATATATGTATTACATATTCATGATCCGTGGGTTACACAGTAGGTAAGCCTTCTGTGGCTCCTGACTGGTGCCTCACCCCCCCCCCCCCACCCCCAGCAAAGAAATGGCTATATCAGGATCACCACCAACTTACTGCTGGATAGCTCACTTGGTAGAAAGTGGGGCGGGTAACCTTAGAGGTGAATGGTATTAATAACATTGTAGCCTTATATTTATTTTCCCTTTATAATCATATGCATTTCACTTAGCAGTTTATTGGATATGGTGGTTTGGTCGCCCATCTCGTATGCATTATATTTATGATGCAGAGTTGTTTTCTCAGAATCTGGAATCATTAATTATTTTGACAGTCATGAAGTGGAAAATATTCAGTGTTTGATTCACATTCACACCCTGCCAACTGCTACCGCTCATTCTAAGAGGTCAAAATGTTTACATGAAGCATATTTTGATCCTCAGGTTTGTAAACAACTTGGGAAAAGTTGGAAAAAACATGTGACTTTATTTTAATTTGTTGTTGTAAGTTGGAAAAGTGTGGTGTTTAAAAGAAGGCAGTTTAAAGTCAACCACATTATTTTTTAATCATAAATTTATGTGATGTTAAAATAGAGGGCTATAACATATAACCAAAGGAAGCATTGTTTGATGGTATCAATTTGGTAGAAAGGTTGTCTTGTGTCAGTAATACAAGGTTTGAGCACATTGAGTGGTTTAGGGTCATAGATACTCCTGTTACTAATGGTACAATTGAATTACACACTTAAACTTGTCAAAGTATTAAACTTGATCTCTATTAAAAGTCCTTGTAGATATTTCCCACCAGCTAAATATTACCCCTCACTGGAAAGCTGACATTTTGGACATTTCATGGCAAATTCAGTTTCCCATATAATTCACCAGTCACCAGTAAACATTTTTCGTACGCGGCTCTCGGAAGGCCAAAAGTGTCCTAAAAATTGCCCAAAGTGACCCACATTTTGCACCATGTGTAGTTCCATTAGTGCACTACACAAAAAAACCAGATGCTGCTTGATATGCTTTTCAGCACTTTTCTTTAGGCGGTTTGATTGGCTAGTCATGGCACCGTCAATTTTCCATATAATTGCCCAATTGAATTACACACTGAATCGTCAAAGGAATGTGGTCTCTGTTAAAGTCCTTTGTAGAAATTTCCCACAAGCTAAACATTACCTCTCACTGGATAGCTGACAAGTTGGCCATTCATGGCACCTTAAAATTTCCATATCATGACCAAGTAAATTTTAAGCTGTGAGAGCCCAACATTTTTGTCACGGGCAAACAAGCCTCCTCACTAAACAGTAAACATTTCCCCTGCACTGCTCTTGGAAGGCCTAAAGTGGTCTAAACTTGACCCAATTAATCCAGAGTTTGCACCACATGTACTTCCATCTGTACGCTCTACAAAACACCAGATAAAAGAACCAGAAAATATATGTATTGAAAAGATCTTCTCCTGTTGCTTTTCGGCAATTTTCTTTGGGCGGACAGATATCAGCTGGAATACTGGATTATGCCAACATCATAAGGATAATATGCCATGTACATTTTTGAATAGTGCCCTCTACAAGGCAAGTCGCTGTAACTGCACTTCTGTTTGATGAATGACTGAATAATATTTTTAGCTGACTATTTTGAAATACTGCCCTCAGTTTAGTGATAAACTTTTTCAAAGGCCATTAGAACCATAATTGATCTTGCTTGTAATTTCTACCAACTCTTTCCAGTGTCCAGAAGACTATTGAAGATTGGTCTGGTGTAATTTTCTTATGAAGTGAGAAAGAGACACTTTATATATATCCAAGAGCTGCTCTTATGTTCTCTAATATTTGAAGTCAAGGTTTTCCTTAAAGGGGATGGGAGGGGGGTTGGGGGGTTGGGGGTGGGGGATATGGGAGCTAAGTAGGGATGACAACATGCTACATACACACTGTGTTTCTAATTGAGTATAAATTATATCTTGTCACTAGAAAGTTCCAAGTGGACATTTTGGTTTTACAAAGAACCTTATTCGAAGACATTTGTTGGAGAATATGTGGTTAAGTGAGTATGCAACTGTGTTTGAAAACCGAGAGCTATATACATGGAATAGAATTTTTTAAATAGAGTTGCAACTTGCAAGATTTTTGAGTTTGACAGTTTTTACCAAACCTGCCAAAATAAGATTGCAAATGATAAAATTTTTTTAGATATCATCTAACATTTTTGCACCAAAAATGAAGGTGACCGAACATGCAAAATGAATGATTCTAGATCTATGGCTCTCAACAATTCGTAGCTAAGATACTTTGCTTTAATATAATCATCAATACGACTTGGAATTTCCACTTTGTCTTCTTACTTGAGATGGTCAAGCTTATTGAGTTCTATTACGATGGGATATTAGCATGGATAACTATTATAAAACAAAATTACGCAAGTATACTTAAAAGCTGAGAAATGGCTCGACTGGAAAAGTTACACACAGGCTATCGTCATCCAAATACCTGTGTAACCCATTTGAAGTCTTCATTTTTCCTTTAGTATACTATTAAGATAAGAATACCTTACTCTTTTTCCCATCATTCCCTGGACCCCCCCCCTAATTGTTCCTAGAACCCAGGGATATAATCCTCCTGAACCCCTGCCCCCTTTTACGTCAGGAGTTATAAAGGCATTTGTTACTTTGAAGTAACAATATTTAGTTCTGACAGTGATTTTACATTTTGTCCCCACTGCTAGCAACAACATTGTATATTTTGATATGGGCTTGTTATTATTAAGAGTCATGGCTAAATGTAGGTCGCATATTGCCCGACCCTTAATGAGTTTAGAGAGAGAGTCACTTGTAAACTGACAATCTTTCACCGTACAGTGTAACATTCCAGTCAGCTAGCCTGCAGAGAGCAAACAGCTTATAAATTAACTGGAGGATATGGATAACACAGTATTCTGCAATAGGATATTAACTGTACAAGAGCCCATACCAATGTTACCATGATCTGTCAGCTTTGATAAAAAAAAAATTGAAAAAAACCTTATCTTGTATCGGCCGTGTCATAGTAAGGTGGGTGTTTCATCCAAGAGCAATCTACGGTTTTCCCATCTGAAATGACTTTCTAAATTGAAAATATTCCAAATTTGAGTTTAAAATGTTGAATTGGATGCCACCCGACGTGTAAGTTGTAATCCATAAGCCCTTGCGGGTTTCTCCCACATTTGTGGTCGCTTAAGCGTCGTAAAAATAACTGCTGGTTATTATTATTGTACTAGTGAGTAATTTAAATTTACTTTGTACCCAGTTTAAGAAAAAATCACTTTGTCGCAGTTTCCACCTATACCATATAACAATATGTTACTTAATGATAAAGTGTTGAACTTGAGAACCTAACAGAGAATTCCTCTCTAATGATTTACTTTTGTATTATGCAATGTGTATATTGGGTCAATGTTCATTTTGTGCAGGTTTTTTGGATCTATAATTTGGGATGTTCCATATGTTGGAATAGGAAATCTAGCAGGGCTGTGGTTTTATTAACTGTACGTTATTTGTCAGTTAGTCTCTGAAGAAGATCCTGCTAGGATCGAAACGTCAGGCCAACTTACTTTTACACATTAATAAGATATTAACGAAAGGTAGCCCCTGATTTCACTGTTATAATGTATTGCAGCACTCAGATAGGTTACTTCTACAGTATCTGACAACTCAAAACTGTCTTTGTACACAGCTAGAATCTTTGACAAGCAAAGCTTGTAAATGCAAACATATTCCAGAACTCTTCTACTTTGAATGGTTTATTGAATCCTCTGGTTTGTATTTAGCTTCTGGGAAACATACATAATTTACCAAAAGTTCTGACTATGCAGGAGACCTACCAATCAGCTAGTTTATTACAGTAATAATGTTGATGCTACATCATAACCCAGCAGTACATTATATGCTCTGTAATATCATGTTGACTTTATGACACCCTACAGAGCTGGAAGGGTTTTAATGTCAAATTTTTACGTTTTGATTTCTTTGAGTCACTGGCGTTTCGGTTAAAACAAATACCTCTTCCATCCTCCTCCACGACTCATAACCGTCTCTCGCATGAACCCTACCAAGTATTTATCACCATTTGCTTTTATTGGCCGTAGCTGCCCTAATGAATTAAGCCACCCGTACGTTACACTCCGAAACCTTCGCTCTTCTCTCTCCATCTCCATCTCTCCGTCTCTCTCTCTCGTCCTTCTCCTCCTCTCTTCGTCAGAGGCAAATGGCTAATCAGATCTGAATCAATCCATTTGAATGCGAAATATGTCTCACTAAGGACGCTTTCTCCTCGTGCACGGGTTGGCAGGACGTGGAGGTTTCCAAACATAGACTCGGCTTCTAGCTAACCGGCATATCATTAACATAGGTAATGTAGGATAGATTATATAGGCTCAGCTCGTCCCAGCAGGGTAACAACTGCCCAGGGATTTTTGTCTCTTGGCTTTCATTTGTTTTGCAGCTGTTTTGTTTGCGTTGAATGGTTAGGTGGAAAAGGGGAAGGATTATAATCAGTGATTTGGCATAAACTGATGAACTACGTGACACCACTCATCATTATTACAATTTACTTAAATAGATTCCTTGGAAGATAAAAGTGAGTCAGCTTGTTTGCTTTCAAGTGCTATGAGGTAAATGCACCAAGAATTCCTGCTTTTTATCAGCAAAATGTATATATCTGTATGCTTTTGATGGTGAAGTTATGAATTTTTGAAAGTACCTACAAAATGGTCTGTGGGAGTAACAGCTTTAATACCAGGGTGGGTACCGGGATCTGTACCATGCTGTTGTTCTACAATGAGTCAGACCGATTTAAAGCAGTCATCACATTGGCAATAAAAATGTTGATTTTCGTATTAGATAATGTTTAGCTAAATTATTGACTATGGTGTACATAAGTCAGTAGTCACAGAACTGATGTCATTTAATTGACACTTTTAAAAGAATGAATTTGGGCACAAAATCGATTTAGGTATATGTCGTAGATCGTCAAAAACTCCTATCATTCCAGGCTGTAATTCTATACCACTGTTGGGTTTTGAGAAATGACCCTTTAAATATTTGAGGTTCATCAATTAAAGCGGCTGGTCTACATAGTCTAACAAACATTCATCATTTAAAGAAGATTTATTCACTTGATATATTTTTATCAAAATAATTCAATGTCTGTGTTTGGTGTCGCAGCGTAGGGTCAATTTGTAGATTGCATTGCTTGTATGTATGCTGTGTAGGTGTGTATGTTCTGTAGGGTTGTTTGATAACAGAATCAGCTTTATGGGGATATTATTGATACCTGTGCTTAAATGGTATATTCCATCTTTACTAAATCAATAGGGATAAACATTGCAATCAATCACTGTTCATAAACTGTGGTATTATCAAATAAGTTGATACTATTTGGGGGGGGGGGGATAGGGAGTTTGCACATCTTTTTCACCTCCAAGTCACTTCAGGTCAATTCAATTAATTTCAATTGGAATTTTTTCATATTCAAACTAATCCAATTTATTTCAGTTTAAGTTAAATCTCAAAATATCTCCAATTCATTTCATTGTCTTAAATGATTTGTCAGACTATACATGAAGATTATTTTTTTCCCCTTTACTAGACACTGATCCATAGCAACATCAAAAATATTTGGCCTCAAGTGTATATGACATGTACCTCTAAGACCTCCACCACCATGCACTACCACAACATCCATCTGTTAATTTGACCGTCCTGACAAAGCGTTAATATTCGTCACCCGTACTCCGATGGTATCTGCCCGCTTTTGTGTTTCCCCCTGATAAATCGCGTTACACAACCGGCAAGCGCCAGCAGAAGAAAAAACATTGAAAAATGTCTAGAGTAGATGATGTATCCTGTACATTCTTTGTTATATTAGATGTTAGTGTGTGTAGCCGTGGATGAGATGAGGAGCAAGATGTAGGAGTAAGATGAGGAGGAGCCTGTCAATTTGTGCGCCCCTCTGCGTCCATCTACACCACGTCTCATCATTATTTATTGATATGGTTGGCATGTCTAGCAGCTGCCGCCATTGTTCAGAAACATCACAAAACATATGAAAGACATAGTTTAAAGACATAGAACAGTAGCTGTAAGGGAGGGAGGGTGTAGGGAGGAAGGGAATGGGGGGGTGGGGCTGTTATATACCATGTTGTGCACTATGCAGGATTTTGATGGCAAATGTAGGTGCATAGATTCATCGGAGATTCATCTCTTGAAAAGCTGAAAAAGAGAACCACCGCTTTGATAAATAGGCCCCTGCAGTCTCAGTGAAAATAAGTGGAAGAAGAGAGCTGGAGGGAATTTCCCTTAGGATATGGATTGGAATTCCTACGCACTGTTTCTTCGATCGGTGCAATATATATCTGTTCCAGTCTCCTCTTGGGGAATTTTTAGATCTTGATATTAATAATAGGATTATTTTGTATCCCTGCCTGATGTCTCACTGTCACTTCCAACCTTAATTTCCCAAGTCCCAACTCCCCACGTTTCCATGAGCCTTGTGGTTTTTTGTGTGTACATCTTAGAACTTTCTTGTGTGTTCGTCTGTCTGCTAGCTTCAACCATCCATCCTCTTATATATGTATTATCAATCATGTCTTGTAAAATACCTTATAATAATTTTGTGGTATTTTAATATTATTTTAGAATTATTACTATTTTATTAAATTGACTATGAGCTGTGAAACGATGTTTTGAATAAGTCAGTAACATCATATGTATATACTATGGTGATGTCGTTGTTTGAGCCAACTCAGCAATATGATATAGACTAAGATGGCATAATTGTCATTGCTCCTGAGCAGTTTTTTTTAACTGGATAAAAGCACTTGAAAAATTCTTATATTATGATTTATTATTATTACAGAGGTTATAATAACAATATGATGTGGTTAAAATTGGGGGAGGAGTGCCTGTCAGTTTTAAGTGTTGTCACTATGATCTCTTGAGGCTATCGGTTGGGTATCAATATACAGGGTATCAATATACAGGGGGAGGGGGGGTGGAGGGTACATGACCAAATATATTCTTCCCAATTTCCCAACCATCCCTCTGCCCAGCGAAATATAAAAGGCAGGAAGATATATATGCAACTATAATTTACTTTAATTTACAGATTATAATTTACTTTAATTTACAGACTATAATTTACTTTAATTTACAGACTATAATTTACTTTAATTTACAGACTATAATTTACTTTAATTTACAGACTATTATTTACTTATAGGTACCCAAATTCTGCTGATTTAAAGCTGATATAAGTTCTGGAAATGATGAAAACCACAACTTTTTAGCCCAATTTATTGCTCTCATTTTGCTATGCCCATTCCCTCCCTTACCCCTCCTCCCAACTTGACCCCACTTGTAAATTTCTGGCCATGCCACTGTATCAAGGTAATGTAATTGGTCTCTGTAGATGCATATTTATGATCAATGCTTTGAGCTGAATTAATGTTATACAATGTATAATACAAAGACAATGGTATAATTCTTAATTGATTTGCTGTAGAGGGAACTTTTGAGGTTTCCTATTCAATGTTGAATGTGTGTACTTGGAGTGCTGCTGATAGAAATTATTACTTCAGTACAGTTGTGTAGCAATTGGGCAAGTTGGTTATTTTGCATAAAACAGGGGTGGGCAACCTTTTTGAATGAATGGGCCAGATATAAGGGGTGAAAAATTGACTGGGCCGCACCTAACCAACGACCTGCTGTTGATTTCAAACCTTTGATTCCGAGGACTTTCAAGCAATAGGTGTGTGTACTTAATCTGTATTCACAAAAACATAATGTCAAAACAGTACAGTTGATAATAAATGGGGATAATAGGCCTACCTGACAGCATCATTAGTGCCGATAAATTCTAAGCAGCTAGCTCGTTTTTTGTGATGATGTAAAATAGATTGTTTGAGTTTCTTTTTCTTGAGACATCTCATGGGTCGCAAAAAAAAAATCACTGGTGGGCCGCATGTGGCCCGCGGGGCCGTAAGTTGCCCACCCCTGGCATAAGGTATTGGATCAGTTATTCCCTGCATGCTATGCTATGAGCTGGTGTATATGTTTATGTTGATTCAACAAAATGGTCTATAAACGATATGATTTGGTATCAATCATATTGAGCCAATTAAAAATGGGCTGGTAATTGTGTTTTGAGCTTAATTCAATTTGGTCTGTACAGTTAATTAATTTTTGTGAATGTTTTGGTCCAATTCAAAATGGGCTGGTTTCAGTGTTTTGAGCTATTAATTCAATCTTGTCTGGACAGGCAATTAAATTGTGTGAATGTTTTGGGTCAAGTCGAATGATCTGTTGATCACCAAAGTTTTAAAACCAGGTAAATATTTAGATGTGGTATGTACAGGCTATGAACTGGGGTCAATGTTTTGGAACCAAATAGGTGTGTATATTCTGCCTTTACTTTTACCTGGTATAAAAATGATTCAGTAGTCTGTTAGTGTTAGAAGCATGGTCCCTAAAATGCAATCATTTAATAGCATGGTTGAATGTAACGTATTATTACCATCAAACCCTATGCTGTGTATAAATACACCGCCATTTTTAATATATATATGGTCAAGTTAATACCTGGTTGATTTCCAGATATTTATTGCCTCGCATGCTACTAACACTATTCTACTGAGGCAGCAACAGCAACATATAAATCACTGCATGTTTTAATAACCTTGTTCTTGCATTTTAATAACAACACTAGTTTTCTACTTTCCTTGCCAGCCAGCCAGCCAGAAAACCAGCCAATAGCAGACTTTAATATATATATTGCTCTCTACTTCTCATCATTTTTCTCTCATTTGCAAGCTGAAATATGCTCCCTTCTTATAGCAAACCATCTTGAGAGTAAGATCATGTTTTATGTACAAATATAAATTTATAATAGTTGTTTTCAAAAGGAGTGGTTACCATAGCAACTGACTGTAAAGAAAAATATATAATTCATCAGAGGCTTAACATTTTAAATGTGATTTTTTTTTGCACAAAATGTTTAAATTGAGTTATTATGTTTATGACTCAATGCAATTACAGCTCTTAAAGTAGCATTTTGCACTTCGGTCTGAAATTTTACCCAAATTTCGTACTATGACTCAATGTACGATGACTACTGTTTAAATGGATATTTCCAGAGGAAATACTTATTTTTGGCAGATGGAAGAGGAACATAGTTTTAAGAATCCGGGTGAAATTTTTCATTCAGATCCTTTGTATCGTTGTCGAGACTAGAACATTTCAAGTTGACACGAGTGCTTTGTACCAACATAGTTTAACTCGAAGCAAACAGGTGGGATGTCATGCTGCATATGTACACCTACAAATTTGTGTTTTTTATTAATGTACATCACATTTCCATACACTACAGTCATTGAGGGGGGGGGTTGGGAGGGTGGGTTGGGAGGGGGTATCCCTAACTTGACAGAACCTCAAGTAAAGTTTGGAATCCTGTCCAACAAAAGGACAAACTCATTAAGTGCAAAATAAATTAGGAAAAACAAAACTTTTTTGCTTTCAGTGTTCATCTGTGACATCACACCATCACAACTGTTCGTTTTAAGTTCACTGAATGTGGGTACAAACTTTGACAATTTGAAATATCAATATCTCAAAAATGTGATGTACGAATCCTGTGATAAATTCACCAGGTTGCTTAGTATGTATGATATATATATGATATTCTTTCATTAGTCATAAAACTCAATTTTACCTCAGGACTATCCTTTACAAACTAAGATAATCTCCTAGACTTTTCATCAAGTGAAAGTTACTTAGAAATGAAAGCTATTGATCCATTCCATTCAATTGCCAACATTTCAAAGTCCTGGCACTTATTTATCAAGTTAATAGAATTAATCACGTTTTTGCAACTTAATCAAAAACCTCAATCGTTGACTTTCACTTTCATTTATTTGCTGTATACTTCACTAGACAAGTTCTTAGAGGAAAGAGAGAATTTTTTTATATTTGTTTCAGTATGTTTAGTAGATCAATCCAAACATATTAGAAGGTATATCGAACTTAAATTCTGAAAATATTCAGATTTTTTTAGGAATTAAAAATCACATATATATAGTTGTTCAAATTATTAAGACATTTGTTAATTTTATATTAGTCTGCTGAAAAAGTTTCAATTAAAACCTTTTTACAGTTACACCAGGACTGCCACTAGGAAAACAAAATAGTGGTATTGCCTAGGGCCAGCCATACAGTAGTTTATTACAAGTTTATTCAGAGTAGCTCTAAAATTGTTCAAATATATATATACGAGTAGCTCTAAAATTGTTCAAATAAATACTGACGAAATGAAAAAGGGGTTTCTGACTTGCGAAGCGGGGGGGGGGGTGCGGAATGATACTTCTGCCCCACCATATTTTTCACAGCCCCCCCGGTTCCTACGCCCTTGCATTTGATTACACCTTTAATGAGGTTTTAAACAACAAAACACAACAGGCAAAACAAACCTAAGTATATAACATACATGTATAAGGCAGAATAATACATAGAAGGCCGTAAAGGCCAAAAACACATACAGCTAAGATTAACAATATAATACAATAACATCACATGTTGCATCTAGTAAGTTCCATTGGAGATGGTCTGTGCAAGGAAAAGTAACGTTTACATTGCACATAATGATGTAGATTAATTATGTATTTCTTTCGTCTTCAATTTTGTTGTTGTTGTTGTTATTATTTTTACTATATGTTTTTGTTGATACAGCAACCAATGTTATACAAATAATGAATGGTTATGAGTGCAATAGTGCAAATATTTCATAAGTTGAAAGATGGAATGTTCCATTCAACGAGGCGCAGCCAAGTTGAATGGAACAAATGACATGTTTCAACGAATGAAATATTTGCACTAGATTGCACGAATGGAAACCATTCATTATTTGTTTTATACAACACCTTCAAATTTGGATATAATTGGATGTAAAATGCACTCATGCAACAGATTGTTTTGAACAGACAGGTTTCTCTGCTCTCTTACCATTGAAAAAAGTGCTATCAAAAAAGTATAACCCATGGTTCTATTTCATAGAGTGCAATAGAGCGGATTTTGCATGCAATCGACGAGCAATTAACCAATCAAATGGCCGGAATATAATTAGGTGTTGTATAATATCTATTTACTCATTGAGATACAGCCAGATAATCACTCATTCACTCTCTCTCTCTCATCATCTCATTTGGTTATTAATCAAATCTCCAGTCACCCATTTAGCTCAAAATATTAATCTCCATAAAACTTTACTTTTGGTTCAAAGTTCAGCAATTCATTGCTTTTGATTTGATTTGTCTTCATATCTTCCTCATTACAAGATTTTCTCATATTAAATATAATTGTGTTTCATTACAATGATTATTATTATTATGATTATTCATTAAACTACATTCATAATTAAAATAACATGCATCTCAGGAAACTTTTATCAAGATAATAGCTTCAGGCCAACCAGGAAAATTTAGAAAACTTAAAGACAAAAAATGCCAACAAGAACACAATGCTCTTTGTAACTGAAACATTTCGGTGTGTATTATAGCTCACTGTATTTAATACTATATTTGAAATTAATATTTTACGGATAATGGACAGGAAGTTCTAGCCCGAACAAGAGTAGTGATTTTTTTTTTATAGTACGGTGAGTTAGAACATCGCAACAACAAATAGTACTGCAATATTAAGTCAGTATTACCAACGTAATTGTTATTACCAGGCTTTACAATCTAGCAAATTCCTTTCCAAAACAGAGAACAAAAGTGATTATTTTTATAAAGTCATAAAGACAAGTTAATCATGACAAAATAAGACATAAAAATGTTGATATGAAAACATCATAAACCTTCCAAATCTGCTGTCAAATTACTTCCAGGTTGAGGTTGGAACTAACGAAGTACTTTTGACTATTTCTGATGAAGTCACAAGTACAGACAATACGTTAAGAAGCTGTAGTATGTCAATGCAGATCTCCAGTTACTATTATCCCCCCCCCCCCGCACCCTTCCACAGTTAGACCATGTTTACTTCAACAGGTCTTTTCGTTATTTTCTTTGCAGATTGAGCTGCGTCCTGTTAATAAGTGTTTCATTTTGGCTGGCTGACTGACCAAACATATTTTTATTAGTTTTACTACTACTACTACTACTACTACTACTACTATCGAGCATGGCCGACTACTGACCTTTTTGCCTGATCTGCCGTTCTTCTGCCTACGCCTCTACTAAAATATCCTGGCTAGCTGTCACTCATCAACCAAAACATACCATATCTTCTCTAGATTCCCAGAGTTTTTTATTCTTTTCATTTCTTTTCTTTCCTTTTTCCGTTTCTGTTGCTGTTGTTGCTGATTTTAATTTGCACAGTTTTTGTCAGAATAATGATGAGTAACTTAAAAGTGTTTGGACCTAGCATGGTATATATACATATATACATACACAGATATATATACATATATGCCGTTATAAAAGACAAATTCATGTCAGCAGTGTATTCCGTAAAACGGTGAAACAAACTCGAGAGATACTTTCGTTTTACAGCAACAGACTCGTTAGTCTTGGGCCACTGCACAATCCTTCGAAATCAATCCTGTACTCATAAGGTATAACCAGAAAGAGACAGGTTTTATTTAGAGATTAATTAAAGTCATTTCTTGTGTCATTTCTTACTATATTTCTGAGACTTTCCAGGTTTATATGGAGGTTTCGCTTTAGTTGGTAGTCTCTAAAAGTAAACTGAAACTATAGTGTAACCATTTCCAGTGTCTTCGAGTGTGCTATCTCACTACACTAAATGGTGTAACAGTTTAATACATTTTTTCCCCGTTTAAGAATGGTTTATAACCCAGAGAGGCATTAATCCTCACTCAAACAGGGTGAGGTTGTGACATATATTTATTGGCTTTGCCTATATTTGTTAGCATTTTTACTTCCGGGTTTATAGATATATGTGACATGATCTGCATTTTTAGAATTTAAGGCAAATACTGTATCAATTATACACTGATAGCTTGACAAAACTGCTACATCCATGTTTTGCCTCGGTACAGGAGTTCAGGCAGCTAAATCACAGGGTAGTCTTAACTGGTTCGATCCTGATAACTTTGGAACGTCACGTATAAAATGACCGGTTATATATATTACCTCTAATAACTTGCCATCTGAAACAAGTGATGATTTTATTTTTAAATATGTTATGTAGCTATACTTTCTCCCAGACCTACTGTTATGTTATTAGTTGTAATCCTGTTTTAAAACCTCGATCCAACCGAAATTGTTGTAAATGTGTAGATTTGATTCCAAGTTATTCTGACATGACTGAAATAACTTTTTATTTTAATTTTTGTTTGTTATTCATCCTACTCACTTTTCAGTTGTAATAATCATTTTTTGTTTTGATTTTGTAATAATTCATCTTTGATTTATTTTTTGCTTCCTTTTGTTTAAATTTGTGTTTTTCATTTTACTAATATGTTGTACCAGGGGTAGTTTTTATACAGTCATCATATTATTGTAAGATTTTCTCCAAATATATGGGGAGATGGGGGAAGGGAGACCTGTGAATTTTAATGATTTCATATCAACATTCAGAAATTTAGTATGTAAACATGTCAGTACAATCTTTTTGTTCTTCTTAAGGCAAAAATAACCTAGCTAATGCGATTGGTTGATCTATATGTCTAACAGCAGTTTCTGAGGTCACCACTTAACCACCAATTTTACAAAACTTATCTAGCACTAATACTCAAAGTAACATTGTACCTTATAAGCACTAAAGCAGTCTGCAAGACACTTTTACCAATTCACCAAAAGTTTAAAGAAGTTTAATGATTCCGTGGAATTTAAAAAAAATTGTGACCCGTAGAAGCTTTATCCCATTAAATAAATAAATGGTGTGATAGGAAATATTTATTTTACAAAATTAATGGACCACTTGATTATTTCACAAAAAGTTAGACTATCATCACATTTATAAACTGTAGTCCTATGGCATTTTAGCATCAAATGATTTTGGCAATTGTTTTCTCCAAAATCAGCTTAAAAAGCTGTTTTGATATGATACCTTGTGGTATGGTATATCATATGAATGGTATTCATATGAATGGTACATCATACTCTCAGTTGAGGGTTGCTTGTAACCTTGTTCTTTCTCAGAAAGAGTCACTACAACCAACTTCAAAATATAGACTATTATCATATTGTATTGTATATTAGTTATTTTAAGGGAATTTTTCTTAAATTTTTTTTTTTTTTGGATAAATTTTAATTTTGATAAGTTTCATGATTTAAAACAGTGCTTTAAAAAAGCAGTGGATGCTGATACTTAGTGTTCTGTGTGTAAAGTGATATTGTTATTTTAGTATAACCACATGTCTAATATGAAGACAGAGATTAGTGGGATTATAGGGACGTGCTTTATTGAGGAACTGGTTGTATTTCTGAGGTTACACAATTCCACCCCCCCCCCCCTTACCAACAAACATAATTTCTCGTGAAGTTCATGAGCACAGTCCTTTGCTTATTATCGTGTCAATACAAATGTTTGAAACCTTGAGAGATGATTTTACTCTGTACAGCTAGACATCAATATGATAACTGGGTCTTGCAACACTTTCATAGTAGAATACCATAAAGCTTACATAACTTTGCATATATATAAGAATGGGGTAGCGGATGAAGTTGTTAATTTCACCTTTAACCGGTAGGTCTAATTTACAAGCTAGTGTGCTCAGTTTTGGCAAGAAGAAAGTTTTCGAAAATGGTCACAGAATATTATGATGTCACACTTATCAGATGTATAATGCACCTAACAGTTTGAATGAGAGATTCCTCATAGATAGTATGCACTCTAAACCTGGAAGCAGACTCAAGCTCCGCCCACTCTGCATATTACTGAGAGAGAGGCAGTAGAGCTGTGGTCATGCTTGCTGATTTCAATGAATGGACAATAGACGCTCACACGCCATCATGACGGCGATTAGAATTGGCAATGGCCCCTTATGATTTATTTTGAAACTGAAAGTAAATTAAGTCTTGTCTGTCCATCCTTGTGTTGAAAGTAAAATTCGAACAGATAGATTGGGACTAGTACAAATTAAACTCTTCAATTAAAATATTTTTTGTTGATAAAGCTCAACAAACAGTGTTGGTTTTGTATAAATATGATTTCCTTCATTCAACAACGCAAGAAGTAAAACACGATGGAAAACGCACCAAACGTTGAGAAGTTGAAATGATATCTTTATGTTGTTGGCATTCTTGTTATTAAATGTTTTATATATATATAAAT
>JAIPMN010002483.1:0-48415 GCA_020650975.1 Apostichopus californicus
GGCTCGAATCTCATCGTCATGGATGACTTGTCAGCTACATTGCGAAGAGCGACGGAAAATAAATTACAAAAGTTTGAACAAATTAGAGGTAGGGCCTAGGATTTGTACTTCACAGAGGCCATTGGCCTAACTTATGCTAGGCTTTGCTGTTTGCGGATCATTACTTAAATACGAGTTACTACAGCCTAGGCATTGGTTAGGTCCAAGCTAAGTTAATGTCAGTTACGTTAGGCCCATCAGTTATCTTGAGATTGTATTGCACAGATGGGCCTGGGCCAGTTGACCACGTATGTTAGGCAATAAGCAGGTGATAAAATCTTTGCAGATATATCTCGCAGTAGAGATAGTATCATAGTTCTTTCATTGTTTTCTTTTACACTGACAAATTTTAACTTACTTTCCATCAAATCACTCACAAATTTAGTGCGATAAATAATTTCCGAAATATGCTTATGTGAAATTAATGTTAAAGGTCAATGCAGATATGCCCACCTGATTTATATGCAATGTAATGCGGTCATACTAATTAGCGTCAACAGGCCCATTTCACGACAACTCAAGACAACTCAAGACAACAAGTTTAAAATACCATCAAATACAATGGTTGTAATCAGAGTGTATCTGGAACCACCTTTAACACTGACTGGAACCATCGTGCATACATATTTTTCACGGGAAAAAATGTTTTTTTCGTAAAAATAGTCAACTTTCTTGACGATTTTTACGACAAAAACATTTTTTCCCGTGAAAAATATGTATGCACGATGGTTCCAGTCAGTTTTAAACATATTTCCAGATACACTCTGATTACAACCATTGTATTTGATGGTATTGTTAAACTTGTTGTCTTGAGTTGTCTTGAGTTGTCGTGAAATGGGCCTGTTGACGCTAATTAGTACGACCCATGTAATGTTGCATGTACAGTAATGTGTGTTGTGAATGTTTCATAGACCTAGCCTCTAGAATCCAGCCAATATTGTACTTTGCATCAATGAAAAGTTAGACTTCTAACACAGTAACAGCTACATTGTGACATTATTGCAACATACCAAAAACATACTATTTATTCAAGTTTATTCATGCATCAAGAAATTTTACATTGCAAGTAAAACAGCCAGCTACTAAGTCAATCTATTTTCTTGAATTTGACTTTGGCCAGACAGAATATCCAATGCATCCCTAGCATAAATTTTTGATTGTTGTTAACTGTAATCAATATTAATGTCATATCCTTCTGATTACATTTCAGGGAAACAAGCTGATACTTTTCCATTCCCCTTTTGGGATGTTGTTGTCATCAGTGCAGCAGATGAATCACAAAGTGTTGCATTCCAACAGCAGATAAATGAAAAGATCCAACAGGGTCATCTCCCTTTAGATGTGTGCTTCATTTGTTTTCCAGATCCAGGCTCTGACAAAATAGGTAAGTTAATTTGGCCAGAGTTGGTACTCTTGTAAGCTGGCTATGACTGACATAAAATGTAACAATTTCTGTCATTGTATTACATCAAAATTTGGTTATTCACACTGAAATATTCATTTCAATTTCATCCCTGGCTTTATTTAAAGTCTTCTTCCTTTTCTGGTCAGTTCATATGTGTGTGAAAAGTTGACTTCAACTAGTTCAACATATGTCCAGAATTCAATATTTTAAATCGAAATACCATATATGCTTTTATAGGAATAAAATATAAAATAACATAACATTCAGGATCAAACAATATTCAGCCTTTCATCAGAGTATCACAAAAATGATTTAACTTTTTTTTAAATCTATTTACTATTAATTTTTGTGTTTCATCCTAATTAAAACTTTGACAAACATTAACTGGTGAATTATTCCCATTTCAATATGCTGTATTAAATACTCCCACTGATCATATATATTACCTGTTTTAAAAAGCAACTGTGGTTACATAAATATGGTGCTATCATATTGGCCACATATGATTACTATCATTAATAATATTCTTTTCTCAATGTTCATCTTTCACAGGTCCCGGTGGCTCTTTAATGGCTGTTTGTCACATGTTACATGAGGATTATGGTACAAAACTGAAGGACCTCAGAATTCTCTTCCTTCCAGCAGGAGGGTTCAGCCAGCGACTTCCTAGTGCTAGCGTGCTGGGTAAGATATTCACGACCCTCCCACTTGGAAATCCAATTTATCAAATGCTGGAATTACAACTGGCCATGTACATCGATCTGCCATCCAGGATGACAGGCGGGATGTTCCTGGCTTGTGCGGATACGTTCATTCTTTACGATGCCGACTACGATTCGTCGTGGAGCTTCGACAAATCTGGTATAACAGCCTTCGCCCATCCATCAGAATTGGAAGTTGGAAGGAACCACGGTGTGTTTGTCGTTTCTCAGGTGGACTTGAATCCGAGTAAGGTCTCCACGGCGGTGGAATGTGAGAGGTTCTTGCATAAAGTCAGTCCGGATGTTATGAGAGCAGAGGGTGCAGTTTTGCCTGAGTCCTTTAATCCATCGGGTGATGAAAGAATACTCATCGATAGTAGTTTTTTCATCGACTGTGAAACTATCGATAAGTTGATCGATTTCTATGTAAAAGTGCAGCCGTTGCGGTTTGAGATTGACTCCCACGGTGACTTCTTGCAGGCGTTAGGAACCAAGTCAAACTCAGCCTACATCTCGAACATGCAGAATGCTGTCAGCCAATCGCAGTCTCTGCTTAAGATGAGAAAGGATATCTTTGATGTCCTCAGAGGCACCAGCCTTCATGCACTGGTGTTGAAGGAGTCTAAGTTTTATCACATCGGCACAACTAAGGAGTACCTCCATCACTTTTGTCAGAATGACGTCCTTCAGTCTGAGCTTGGACTAAAACAAAATGTCGGTAACCATTACACGGGCGACATGTTTGACCATAACTCTGAATTATGTGTAATGAATAGCTTCCTACATTCTGATGTCAAAATCTCAAGAAATGTTGTATTAGAGTTCTGTCACTTTCAGGGTGCCATCAGTATAGCATCAAATACTATTGTTAGTAACTGTTGCTATAGTAACCAATCTACTTCAGAAGCTGTTGAGATTCCTGCAGATACCTTCTTGCACACTGTTTGCGTCAGGCACCAAGGCAAACGCCAGTTCGTGACAGTGTTCTTCAACGTCGACGACAATTTAAAGAAAGGACAGCCGCAGAGCAGTTTGGGGGATCTGATCTTCCTAGGTCAAAGGTTAGGTAATGCTTTAGACAAGTCATTTGATATATCAACTACCATCTTTGACCCGGACGAAAGCACTTTCAGTCTGTGGAATGCTAAGCTGTTCCAGCCTCGATCGACCATGGATGAATCATTTACACATGCTTTATCGACGATCAAAAGTCTACGAGTCGGTGGTCATAATAGTTCAAACTTGAAGTCTTTATTTGAAAATAGCCTCTCCATGAAAGACATTCTGAAGTCGAAAGATATCGAAGGAATGCTAGAATTTCGCCGTAACCTTACAGCAAGCATACTTAAACTGTAAATTATTTTAGTTACCCCAGTGCATTAAAGACTCATTACATTCCATATTAGCAGTCTAGAATTGTACAAAACTACCAATTATAAATGCTTCCTTTTTGGTTGACTTAAATTTTATGTCTTACATGTCACAGTAGTTTAATGCTTTTGGTTCTGTTGCTTTGGCATCCATGGTAACCTCTGCAGCGCCAAGTGTGTGTGACGCAAACTGAGGCTCTAGCGTGTAAACACGGTATCTCAAGAAGAAAATGTGTGACTGATGTCCTACTTGGTATATACATGTGTTGGTCATGCATGGTCAGTAGATGGTCGTTTTTTTTTCCCGGTAGGGCTATTTTGGATATTAATGAGAGAGCGGGGCATAATGTAAAATTATGGAAATATCAATATCTCTTCAACTGTATGTCGGATTATTTCTGTAATACAGCCTTTCATTGCAGCCTCCACAGCTGCTTTTGTCGATTCAGTTGACGACTTTGCATTGTTAGTTCAAAATGCATATTCATTTTGGGTATGGTGATTATAACTACATGTTCTTTGCAAACAACAATTTCACCATTCTCAAATTCGTAGTTCAGGTGTACCCTATTGGAATTCTCTTAAACATGTCATTAAAATTTCTCCAACACTCAATACATTTAAATTAAGCAAAAACTAACACTATACTTCCTTTTTTTCCTTATATTTGTTTCTTTCTTTCTATTTCATAAGACATATAGATTTTGATGGTTACCTTGGGGGAGGGGGGGGGGTGTTGTACATTGTTACAAAGGGACCAGACCAGAAAGTATCCACTTTTTTCTGGTTCCTCTATTTCCATCTCACATATATTATTTTGATACTCTATATTTACTGTTTACTGTATTTAATACCAAGTATATTTATCCTACAATGTTCAAAATGTAAAAAATGGAATGTAGAAAATAAACATATTAATCAGTGAACTTCAAACTCTTAATCAGATATCTCTGAAATAGTATGTCTAATTACTAATTAGCTTTATACATATGTACTTGGATAATACACTGTAAGTACAGTATAAAGATACAGTACATGTTTATGAGATCATAAATTTTACCTAATTGATATTCATGTATCTATTCGTGCATCTGTTTTTAAACGATGTCACTAAAGAGACTTTGTCAACATGGTTACCGGTTCCTGGTACCCTCCTTTATATGTTGCCACATTTGTCAATAGATAATCCCTCTTCATTTTGATGTGCACAACTTCATGTGTATTATCATGTATGGCTTACCACACCATGAATATGTTTGGGCATCGGAACCACTTAACGTTTTCATTTTATGGTTACACCTAGTAACAACAACTCCAACGTATGCACGTAGTAATTTATCAATAAGCGAAATGGAGGGGTAGGACTAGGGATTTCCTTCCCAAAATCACCAAAGTATGGTGGTAGTTACAGCAAGAAAAGTTTATTTGACCGAAAGCTTGTATGAGTAGATGGTTACATGATGTTCACATTGCAAGACGTAGCAGACGACGTGTACTAGAAGTTTTATCCAGTTATATCATGCGGAAAACTGCGGAGTGCAGACCCATATAATAACTAAAGAAGTACAGGTGTGACCATGTGAGTATAACCCATTTTGTTTCATTGTAGTTATCGAAAGTGGTAAAGGCCAAGATTCAAATGTAAGAAGCATTGTTCATTGTGCACCTCAAACTTCAGCAGCAGTACCGTGGCCACAAGCAACATTCTTGGCCGTACTGGTACGTAGTCTACACTACAGTTCAAGCCGAAAGTAACAGGAATAACGTTAGGCCTAAGTTAGGGCTTAGGCTAAGTTGCTGTGGAGGGTCCGGATATCTGTGTACCACTCATGTACAATAATTGCATTGTATGCTATGAATGCCATTGTTTTATTTGTTATGTAATATTATGTAACCTTCGCATTGCAGTGATGATGAACAGAATACATTCAGTAGACCACAGACCTTCAAACTGTGTGCATCTCGTGTTTGTCCGCATCTCCGTATCACTTCTCTACATTGGTGAAGTCAACAGGATACTTTGGTTGATTTATGCCATGGTAGTCTGTTACTACTTGTAGATCAGTTTAAAACACTGAACTACTTCATTGCCAGTGAATAGTTTTCCTCTTTATTGGTTATATTGGTCTATGTTGTACACATTTGTGTGTTCATCACTTTTCTGCGGTCAGACATGGATCAAGAACAAGAAGGGGTGTGGCAAAGTCTGAGCATGTAGAGAGAAACCCTCATCTTAAATTTATGAGGGCTGACTGTTTAAAGGAGCTTTGTGTAGATTGCTCTCTGGATCTTTGGTGTTGAATACTTAAGACAAGAGAATAAAGCTCTGCAATCTATTCCAGATTTTCAGGACCAAACAACAAACAGGATGACATCATCCATGAATGAAGATAAGTTGTAAGTTTTTGGAGGAAAATTTTGAAAGTTTCTTGTGAAAGACAGTGCACTAACCAGGTTATCCCTCAAAACAAGTGGACAGCTGAACCGGACTCAATCTGTGGCATGTGTCAGATGGTTTCAATGTTTTGTGCCTGGGGATCGTGTAAAACATTGGTGTCTGACAAAGGGCCTGCAAATGGTATCTCACCAGGTTGTCAGAAATTTGTGTTCCACTGTATGGGATGTGAAAAGAGTATTTAGTTTCATTCCATACCCAAAGGAATTGCTTGCAAAGGTTCAGCAGAAATGTGTTGTCCATGTTACATTGTTCTGTTGATCACACAGAATGGGACAAACCCAGATATTTGGGTTGCCAGTTTTCTGTGATGCAACCGGCTAAATTGGGTGAAAAAATGCCATGGCCATACTTCATACATCATCCTACATCTACTAATTAATTTGAGATTACTGTACATTTTGCAATTGATAAAAAGGGTGTGAAGTCGACTATGGGCGGTTATTGTATATTGTGCAGCAAAGCATATGAAGGTTCTTTGGAAAGAGAATGTTCTCTATAGCCAGCTTAAGAAAGAGCATTAACCCATATTGATATTTTTTCTTTTGTCTTTTCTCCAGAAAATGGAAGTTTTCAGACTTTGTAGTGTTTTATCCAGGCACTGCTATCTCTCTAGGTGGCCAAAAGTGATTCATTCAGTTCGAAGGTTGTGTCAGTCATCATCATACCATGAGAGTAGATGTTTGCTGCAGTATAATGAGAAATCGCGATGTAACAGGCCAAACCAAAACTTAAATATAGTCGACTCTTCCGTAGCAGAATGCGACGAAAGACAAATGGTTAGGAGATATCATTCCCATTACATTCTGCCGCAATCTCTCAAGACCGGAGAAACAACATGCTATAGCTTCTTGAGTCCGGTGTCGACACAAAGAAAGCAACATCGTAGATTGAGCTTACGTCCAGCTTCATTGGTGGACGGAGCACCCAAGAAGATGCAGCCATACTTGAAATTAATGAGACTAGATAAACCTATCGGTATGTGAACTATTTAGATTTGTCTATGATATAATATAAAGAAATCACCCCTTTGATTTACTACAAGATATGCAACAATATATCTGCAGCCGAAGTGTCACATAAACCGGAGTGTTTTCAGTCATTGAACTTATACAGAAGCTATTCTTTCTTATGATATTGAAATATCATATATAATATATATATGAAATATCATATTGAAATATCAATATAAGAATTGGTCATATATACTGTATGACCAATTCTGTGTTCTTTTAAAGCATGTTGACAGCCTTTTTTGTCTCTTCGCTCAGTTGATGACAGAGTAGTTAATTGGAACCAAATCAGTCTGTAAAACTATACTATACCAGAATGTAATTCCAGGCATCGGCATTATATCACAAGCCCTTACGACAGACCAAATTGTCTCATATGTCCACATTGTGTGATAATGTCCACATTATTATGTGTCCACATCATTAATATCCACATTATTGTGTGAGGTGATGCACATCTGTGTAGTATTGTACATTCTGCTTTAAAATGTCTTGTACATTTATGCAAACACAGTGCATTGTCGGTTACGAGACAATTGACGTATTTATTCCATCCTCAGGTAGTTGGCTATTATACTGGCCAGGTGCGTGGAGTATAGCTCTAGCCGCCCAACCTGGCCAATTCCCTGATCTGTCGCTGCTAGCCTTGTTCGGAGTGGGTGCGTTGATCATGAGAGGTGCTGGCTGTACTATTAATGACATGTGGGACAAAGACTTTGACAAGTCCGTGAGTAATGACTAAATGGTATCAATTATCATTTTCTCAATAGTTATGTGGTCAAGAACAAAGCAGAAGAACAAAACTTTAACGGTTTCCAAACTATTTAATTAAATAGTAATTAATTATCTGGTCCTGCATGTTCTTGTCAAACTTTTATAACAAACTTCCTTGGAATCGGTACTTTTCAAAAATCTCACATTTAGGAGAATAAGAAACAAGGATAAGGTAAGTATGTACTGGTAAGAACAAATTAGCCAATTGAGAGAGAAATGATAAAGTTGCGCAAAATATGACCCTATGACCAGTCTTCATGAAAAAATAGATTAAGTCCACTACGCTCAGGGAATGACATTAAATAAAATTTCAGTAGATTGCTTATATAATAGATGACACTATTCCTTTCAATGCGAATGTATTCGTATCTGATTTAAGACTTGTCGGTCACTTTTATCACCAGGTGGAGCGAACAAAGAATAGGCCTCTCGCTGCTGGAGATATCACTCCATTCCAAGCCTTGGTGTTCCTGGGAGGCCAGCTCTCTCTAGGATTGGCAGTACTTCTCTCCTTAAACTGGTACAGGTAAGTCCATATGAAAGCCTATGACTTATTTCTGAGTTATGATGAATAGATGAGAATATCCTGGACACCTTGCCAAACAGTAGATTCATTTTAAAATGTTGTACTAACTTATGCAGGATTTTGCATGTCCAATTTGTCTTTTTTTCAAGATGAGAATTATATCATTACCATAGTCAATATATCCCTTTATAGATTTTGATTTTAGGTTATACTACAATAAGGTAAAGGCTTACCATAATAATTACTCATGGACCCTCCCCCCCCCCCCACCCACTCCAGATGATTTCTGCAGTTGATGATACCTTTCCTCAGTGTTTTCCTGCATCATACTGTGGGTGCTTATCACTAGATGTGGGTGTAGTTTATACTGCATTACAGTATAGCTAACAGTAATACTTTCACATGGACCCTCCCCATTCCACTCACCCCCCTGCCTACTCCAGATGATTACAGTAATACTTGTACACATTGACTCTCCCTTTGCATTGATTTCTCCAGTCCTTACCATGTGACCTTTCCCTCATTGTATTTCAGCGTGATTCTGGGTGCTTCTTCAATGTTATTTGTCGTCACCTACCCTCTGATGAAGAGAATTACATACTGGCCTCAGGCTGTCTTAGGTAATAATGATCTTACTATTGTAGCCTTCACGAGTATTGTGAGCCTCAGGCTGTCTCAGGTATAATGATCTTACCTTTGTAACCTACATGAGTAGTGTGAGCATCAGGCTGTCTTAGGTAATAATAATCTTACCTTTGGAGCCTTCATGAGTAGTGTGAGTCTCAGGCTGACTTAGGTAATAATGATCTTACCATTGTAGCCATCATGAGTATTGTGAGCCTCAGGCTGTCTTAGGTAATAATAATCTTACCTTTGGAGCCTTCATGAGTAGTGTGAGCCTCCGGCTGTCTTAGGTAATAATAATATTACCTTTGTAGCTTTCATGAGTACTATGAGCCTCAGGCTGTCTTAGGTAATAATAATCTTACCATTGTATCCTTCATGAGTAGTGTGAGCCTCAGGCTGTCTTAGGTAATAATAATCTTACCTTTGTAGCCTTCATGAGTATTGTGAGCCTCAGGTTGTCTTAGGTAATAATAATCTTACCTTTGCAGCCTTCATGAGTATATAGTATGAGCCTCAGGCTGTCTTAGGAAATACTAATCTTACCTTTGGAGCCTTCATGAGTAGTGTGAGCCTCAGGCTGTCTTAGGTAAAAATAATCTTACCTTTGTAGCCTTCATGAGTATTGTGAGCCTCAGGCTGTCTTAGGTAATAATATTCTTACCATTGTAGCCTTCATGAGTATTGTGAGCCTCCGGCTGTCTTAGGTAATAATAATTTTACCTTTGTAGCCTTCATGAGTATTGTGAGCCTCAGGCTGTCTTAGGTAATAATAATCTTACCTTTGTAGCCTTCATGAGTATTGTGAGCCTCAGGCTGTCTTAGGTAATAATAAATCTTACCATTGTAACCGTCACTAGCTGTGAAGGATTCTGTTGTTTTGGTTGAGTTTGGTACCATACTCAACTGCAAAAGTGATTTAACCATAGTTTGCGCAATTTTATTTTTTTGACATTCAATTTTTGGGTAACCCCAGTTAATAGCGATATAAGTAAATGCAGTTATATTGAAATAGATTGATGTAAAATATTTCATTTGTCGTTACAATGAGTGTCCTTTCTCATCTACAACTATTCAAAGATGATCAGAGAGGATTGGATCACATTGGAGCAGGGAACTTGCAACTCTCCGTGTGTTCACTTTAGTAAGATCAATTCACCTTTTAACTAATGTTATATGTTGTAAACATTCATATTTTCTCTTACTAGGGTTAGCTTTCAACTGGGGAGCTCTGCTTGGTTGGGCAGCGGTGAAAGGGTCGTGTGACTGGGGTGTTGTGCTCCCTCTGTACATTGCTGGGGTGTCTTGGACCTTGGTGTATGACACCATCTATGGTCATCAGGTGATATAAAACATAGATAGCTACCATTGAGTGACCATTTATGAATCATCAGTACTTGCCTCAACATGCTAAACATTGCTTAGACTCTTTGAAATTACTTTCCTGAATGTTCTTGGCCCTCTAAAGTTATTCTTACGGAACTTAGTCATTGAGGGGTGCAAATAGGAGGCAGCAATATAGTCTCGGTGCTTTGAGAGCGGATGTTCAATCCTCTAAAGTCCGAGCATAGCTATGCCAATGTTGGACTTTCTAGCATATTTGAGGGCGTTACTGATAACCTGTAAAGTAATAGCGAGCCCAGAACAGACCTTTAAAGGAGCTAGTTTGGGTAGTATCTCTCCAAGTAGCTCTTCTATACTTACAAATAACATCACATGTGATACAATGTTACACTACTGTCACCAGATATAATATTAGTCAATCTGCTAGCATATATCTAGACTAGAATAAATAGACACACACCATTGACATCAAATGGTATCTTTTATACATGTGCTATAATATTATGCTTAATATATATCACATTTTTCATCAGAGAGACAGAGAATGGATAGCGTCTTGAAGGGTACTTTCCTTCAGAACCAATTAAGAAAACTGTCCTAAGGACAAGCTGATTTTTTCTCTTTGGAATTGTTCAAGTTGTACTTTCAATTGCTTGGTGCTTGGAGATGTACTATTGTGCATTATTTCGGAGATGTACTATTTCGCATTATTTCGCAAGTCAAGAGATTGTTCTTTGGCATAAAATGGATGTGTTTGGTACCGAACGTAACATCTTTTCTCTATTGTTGTTTAGGATAAAGATGACGATCTGATGATTGGCCTCAAATCTACCTCTATCCTTCTCGGTGACAGAACCAAGATATGGCTGACCGGCTTTAGCTTCACCATGGTCAGCAGTCTTGTCCTGACTGGGTACATGTCAGACCAAACAATCCCTTACTACATCGCCACTTTGCTGATAGCTGCACATCTGGGTGTTCAGGTTAGAGATTAAAATAGAATACTTATCAGAGTCCATCTCAGGAAATTAGTTTCTTTCATCCAGGTCAATAGGCTACTAATTAGAAACTAATCAGAACATCGAGGCCATTGAATTAAAACTGTCATGTGACCCTGCTGAAGTATTTAACAATGCCAGGCAGATAACGGACGACCTTGACTCATGTAGATAGAGTAGGACATTCAATTCCTCTGTGTGTAATTAACGGTTTTCAAGAAGAAAACCAAAGGCATGACTCATATTAATCTTCTTCCACAAACTTTTTCGACTCGGCAAGTCTAATAGTATGTGATAGCCACCAGGGTTGTCTATAAAAGAGAAAAGGACTTTATTGTAAGTCCATTCTTAAAAGTCATTATTTTCGTCTAATCTTTGTCCTTTACTTCCAGATTGGAACTCTCAATATCAACGATCCCGAAGATTGCTGGAAAAAATTTCGTTCAAACAAGCGAGTCGGTGCTATTCTGTTTGCTGGAATCGTTGCTGGTAGTTTGGCTAAGGTAGCACTTGACAAAGACAAACAGCCAAAGGTGGAGAGAGAGCTGATGCAAATGAATGAGGAAACCCAGTAGGAGAAAGGACATCCTTAAATAGATTCACCCTACTGGGAAAAGGACATCCTTAAATAGATTAACACTTGGCTGTTCCGGTATTTATCAGAGACAATAAACTTTCATATTCCCCAATTCATCATTCTTGATTTTGAAATGATCAAAGGTCATCAGTATTGACCCTGATTTGGCTTAAACGTCATTAAGCTTCTGACTGCTACCATTAATTAAATTAAGGGGGGGGGATTCAGAAGAGTTAAGAACCTTAAGTGGAGTAATATGATTGGACGAACAATTTAACAATATAGACGAGAGACTTTGAAGAGACGAGATATGGTTAGTTTCAGCTGTTAATATATTATTAATAAATCTATTGATTCGTCTTTAAATTATTAATATTTATTATGTTATTGGAAGCATCAACGATGCACAAATATCTGTCACATTACACAACATGAATTATTATCATAAGACAAAGAAGGTGGGATCATGTAAGGTCACTTTAAATATCAATATTAAGATGAAGACAACAATTAAACCGAATAAATTAAAGATTTAATCTTTCTATCAGCGATGCAAACAAAATATTGTTTACTCTCCGTTTTCTTTTTACTATCAGTTGAATACTATGATTTTCCGACAGTTCCTTCCTTTGTTGTACACAGCCTCTCTTGTTTTAGTTACATAATTACAAAGAGTTTATGATGTTTCGTTAAAAAAAAAAATGCTATAAAGGTATTAAAAGAGTTGCTAGCTAAAATACTGTTTTACACATCGACAAAGCAATCTTTAAAATCTGCTTTGAATTTATGATTATCCCTACTAAACAATTAATATGTAACTTTCAGTTTTAGACTGAAGGCTGCGAGCATCTCAAAACCATTTTACAACAGGTTAAGGTGAACTCGGTTATTATTTCCAACAGCTGTTTGTTATTGGTGGTGATTCACTGTTTAGGCACAGACAAATTTGATGATGGTAAAAAGGCATTTATGATGAAGAAAAGAGTGAAGGCAATTCAAATATTACTTGTGGGCAATTGGGAGGTACCATATCATCTGTTTACGCAAATTATTAAACAACCAGGCACTTGGATCAGCAGAATTCCTCACTTGCCCTTGTAAAAGCTTAAAGACCACACTTCTCGTTGTAACAGAACTGGTGGGAAGATGTGTAAAGAATACAAGCATACTTTATTATTGTTGTATATACATAACCCATTTGCATGTAAGTATATACCTTTGCATAGATTTCATCAGTTTCAAACCAGTCCTTGAGACTTCAACGGAGGCAAAGGATTTGATTGGCAGTGCCGTCTTTAACCGATATAGTATGGAACCAATTTGGGTTACCCCAATACAGTATTTTCATTACCTAGTTGATTCAGTACACACTGAATTGAAACTTTTTAAACCATTAAAATTTAAACATTGATTTTGTTAAAATTTCAAATACAAGAAGTACCCATGTTACTGGGGGCTATGATTAAAGAAATATTAATCCAAAAACAATTTAGCATAGTTAATACTACTGGCAGTGCCTTTAATCGATATAGTATGGAACCAATTTGTTACCAGTTTGGGTTACCCCAATACAATATTTGCATCTCCTAGTTGATTCAGTGCACTGTATTGAAACTTTTTTAATCGGAAAAATTTAAACATGATTTTGCTAAAATTCCCTATTAAAAGTACCCATCTTACTGGGGGCTATGTTTAAAGAACTATTAATCCGAAAAAAGAATAAGCATATATTAATACTACTGAGGTATTCATTTTGTAAGTTAAGGACTTTACTTGTGAGCTATGGGCAAGGAATCATACAGCACAATTGCCCTATAACACATAGGCAGTCCATAGGTTAACAAAAAGCAATGACTTAGTTAATAATAGGTTACAAAAATAAATCTTCTGTAAATCCAACCGCCCACCACCTTGCAACACATGGTAACGTTCAAGTACATTTTATACCGTGGTGAATTTTACGATACAACTGTTTCAGATTCCATCCTCGTCGCATACATGAATACTTTAACTTCTAATAAACTGGTGGTACTGCTCAGGCAGCAAAAATGAATAATCTCTTATACTTCTAATTTACAACGATGAAATACTTCTCATGGAATGGAAGGAAATTGCATAGGAACATCATATGGGCACAGTGACCTCTCACTGGCTTGAAAGTTCATTCCTCTGGGGTTAAAAGGAACCGACTCATCCACACTGTTGATTTCTACAGCATATCATCCGAAGGGCTATATACTGACTAGACGAACCATTTGGTTCAAAAAGATAACAGGTGTCTGTGTCCAGACACAATTGTCTTTCCTGTGTTTTAGCAGCTGCTGAAATCTCTTCACATTTAGTTATGTAATTGGCCATCAATTAAACTAACTGTCTAGCTGAATATTGGCCCGGGGCAGGCTGTCATAACTTCTCCACAAAGCTTCCTGGGAACAACCCTGTTTTGCCAGTTCTGTGTGAGGTTCCTTTGTACCAGCCATCTTCTCTCTTTTTGTGTACAAAGATGGTATCTCCAAGGTTAAGCGCTAGCTCCACGTCGCTGTGAGCCGGGTACGAGTCCACGACACGATACCTGTTTGAAATCAACAGACAGGATAATATTATAAAAACTGCACATGAGTTATTATGGAGAGTTCTGGTCTGCCATTGTACTATGAAGTTCCATATGAATGAGATATTCCTTTACACGAACTGTGGGTTGAGAAGAATCTTTGGTGGGTCCCCCGCTTTTAGCCGACATCAAAATATTCATTGACAGTTTTCGGGTGGTGGTCAAAACTAACTTTCATGCCTTCCGAGCATTGTTTCCGAGGTGGGGGGTGGGGAGGGGGTCTGGAAGATCCTGGGTCATTGGCCTAAAGGTTTAAATGAAGATATGTTAAACTTAATACCTTTCCCTGGCAAGCGGAACAGTTTTGGGTGGTCCTTCCTCTTCCATATTACTGGCCACACCGTTGCCCCCTGTAGCACCATAAATGGGGGGATCGCCTACGTGGGCTAGAGGTGGGCTGGTTCTTATTGGTGGAGGTGGAACCTGGCAAGCCTGTTGTGTTTGATCAGAGCTGGTAGATTTTCTTCTCGTCTTCCCTCTGCTTTCCTTCTGGAAGAGTCAAGAATATCGAAATCAAGAATATTAAAGCACTTTTCTAACATCGAGTCATATCTGTGTCCATACAGCACTTGCCTGAACCTCTACTTTTCTTGCTAAGTAGCTTCCCCAGCTTATCACCTCAGTTACAACTATTTCGGTGGCAAGCAACAATCAAAATCGCTTCTACACCCCCCCCCCCCCACAGCAATTGAATTAACACTCAAGTTACCTGACCCAAAGCTCAACAAGTTGAATGAAATGGAATAAGGACATTTGCAATAACTATTCCCCGATCATTACGCACAGTGGAACCTTCCAATTTAATAATTGTCTATGTTGACTGGTTGTGCATGTTCTTTTTCCTAGCATCAGGGAGGCTGAACATCCAAGTTCAAACATGGGTGGGGATCTTGGTGTAACAAATTGTTACACAAACATGGGCAGATTACTTCCTTTCATTGGACGAGCAGAATGATAAAGTTACCAACAAACACCTGTTTGTTACACTATCTATAATGCTAGTTAAGAGTGATATGCATATTCATATATTGGATTGTTTCTCAATACTGCTTTGCCTCTCAAAGTACTCTGAAGCAGTGAACTGAGGCACTGAAGGCAATGTCCAGGACGACATGATGTAAGTGAAAAGAAAAGTATATGCCGATTAATTCATACTAAGAGTATCATGCTAGATGAAGGCAAAATTATTGCATGAAATAATTAGAATGGTGCTATACAGTATGCCTCAAACTTCAGAAACGGTGGTAAATACACTGATGAGTGAAATAATGTAAGTCTCAAGGTGCAACCGCGCCGCTCATTAGGTATCGCTGTTTCTCTCGAAGTCGAGTACTTGATCAATTAACGTATGAAGCTGAAGAAGCAGAAGGGCCGTGAAGCGTAAATGCATGATGAACAGGGAACAACTAAATCTACTGGACTGATTACATGGATGGTATGTGATGACTGATAAGCTTAATGCAAAAGTAACCAGTGTTCAGAAGACCTCATGGATAATCCTACCACCATCACTCCACCACGCAGTGAATTTTTAATCCAGGAAGCTGAACTGAATTTTGATGACATCATGACGCATGAACAAGTATGCAAGCAATGATCTAACATGTGTGAGCATGATGCTGCTGTATAAAATTATAATTAAAAATTATGATTAAACTTATTAGAGTCTGTTAGTTTGATGAATATAAGGTTCGACATACAGGATCAGAGGTCCATAAAAACCTTTTTTTCAGGATTGGGTGGATATTAACTCCAGCTGAAATTGATTAAGCTGTGAAGGAGTCATACTGCTTCCCCTTCACTAGTTATTTTAACTACCGATATGGACGTTGCAGAGGCAATTCTAATATCTAGGAAAGCTGCTAATGGTAACATGTTAGATGGTCTACATGCTTGAGTTCTAGTATTGGACAAAACTAAGCAACTGTTTAGTACCAACTATAATAATATCTAAATTGTAGAACATTAAAAAAAAAACTTTTGTTAACGCTTAACACATCTGTGTTTGAAATAATAACCTACTTTGGTGATTTCTTATTCCTTGTCCAGTAAACTGTTAAGAGCAAATTTAAAATTTAAGCTATGAGCTTTGGTTTAATAAAAGTGAAAACTACCTAAGTAGTAATGATTCATTACTGCGATCCTATTGTCAATGACCTTACGATTTGACAAATTAAAGTGTCCAATGAGTCCATTAATGCCTCCTCCCCTACCCCCCCCCACCCAAGCACCCAAAACCAGAACTCAACCCCAAACCTCCTAGCACAGTACGAACAATGAGCTTAGCTTTTCATTTAATGTAAAAGAAAGATGAATAGATGAGATCAAATAAACGGTGACTTCTTTCCTGGTTTTCTTTGAGAATGATACTAACATGGAGGATGGAGCTTGTTTCTAGAGACAAACCACAGACTACAATGATGTGACTCCCCGCTGTCATTTAAAAAGGTTGCTGGCCAAGTATTTTTATCTTTAAAAGTTATTTTGCATGTCAATCTCAAGTTTGTGAAAGGTCTGCAGTACCAAACTCAATCCTGCTATCAACAATAGTTCAGGTCCTCTTAAATTACACATTTTCGTCAACGCAGACTTTTTTTTCTACTTTTTTTTGTTCTAGTTTAATCTCTCTGACTCAGAATTTGTGAAAAAGCTTTTCTACTTGCTAGCCTATTTGATAATTACAAATCAGGTCACACCATGACAGAAGGAATGTCGGGTGATTATATTTTATTATGAGCGGAAGCAGATCGGTAACTATTCTGTCCGTTCTGTTATATTTCGACTGTACCTCGCCAAGTTTTATTCACAGTGTGAATTAAATTGTTAATTAGAAAGCATGCAGGTTCTTTTCACCAAAAGGACAAACTTGTTAGGTAAAGAACAAAGGTAACCCTTCAGATAGGAAAAACTTTCCACAAACAGGTTTGTCAAAACATTGACTTCTCAAAGCTAAAGATTTCAAAATCGTTTTTATTTTCATAATAATGAAACAAGTTCGAGGTGAGCTAGCTGAAATTTAAGGCAGGGAAACAATTTAAAACATAAACCTTTCAGTGCATTATTTTGCAGTACAGGCCACCAGGTATTTTTTCAAAATTTTTAGTTTTCTAATTTTTTTTCATATCATTTCCACCAAAACCTTTTTGAGAGAGAGTTAAGCTCTAATGGAAAACATCTCCATGCGAACAAAGCATGTGATTTGGAGCTGGAGATTCAGAGTAAGCTTCTAGACGTGGGTGACCGGTTTTGTATCTATCTAGCATATCTGCGGGTTGACACTAACTAATGGCATGAAGAGGCTGAATATGATTGTATCTCACCTTTTCATATCTATGATTGCAAGCAGCTTTAGAGATGGAAGCAAAAGGAGAAGGTGAGTAGCCATTGATGATGACACGAGTAGGACAAGATGGATGGTGACCAGATGTCTCTTGGACTCTGGCATGGCATGCACAAGACTCGGACTGAGACACGGTGGTGTTCTCCACGTTAGAGCGAGTGGTGCCGCGTGGCAAGCGGCTGCGAAACCGTCTGGCGTCACGCTCGCCCTCGCTGTACCGTCGGGGCCGGAATCTATCTGAGGTCTGGGTGGTGAAGGACTGGTGGGGGATCGGCGTGGGAAGTATATCATGCATGGAAGTATGAGGAACACTACTAAGACGGCTCTCTACCTGACTGTGAGGCGAAGAAGTTCTAGCCTCCTCCCCTAGTTGCTTCCCTCCTCCTCCTCCTCCTTTGTCCGGAGACGAAGAGCTGTGTTCACCGTCCACGTTGGCTGGAGCGGTCTTACTCAAGATACGGCTCGCGCTCTTGCTTCTCCCCCGGGCCCCATGTCGACGGAAACCGTTCCTTGACGAGTGATTGCTATCCGGAGGCGAGAACCCGGGGTCGTCGTGCAGCATCCGCTCCAGGACGCTCAAGGGCACCCCAGTCCCCGACATGGGTCTCCTGTTAGCGGTGAGGTTCAATTGTTTATTACCGACAGAATTCCTTGACATTCGCCTCAGGACCGGCGGGCTCGCAGCCAAGGAAGAAGATGAGTGTTGGGAATTTCCTGGTTTATAAGCAAACTCTCGGAGTAATTGTTGTTGTCTGTTCCTTTCGATCTGAAGTTGTGCGACAGTTTTATGGGAGTCGTGTTGCATGATGGCGGGGGATGCAAGAGGCTTCACTGTGCTCTTGGCTCCCTTCACAGACACTTGAGTTGGACTACTGGCTGCTGGAGTTGTTGAGTTTGCTGAGTTTAGTTTCGGTCTGACCAAGGAGTGAGGGGACGTAGGAAACACATAATGGAGTCCCGGTGAGGAGGGGCCGGGCGAAGATGGACCGGTCACCTTTGGGTCATCTTTAACTCTGAGAATAGGACCGAAAGAAAATAACAGATTTGAAGAATGGTGTGACGATCACAGAAAACCGACTTTACACACTTTGTACAACGTTACAAGTAATTCTCTCAACGTAATAGCTAAGCATGATTTAGGGTGACATCTGGTAGATGCTGTCCACTGGAACAAAAAAATCTTCAAATTTGAATACTGGAACTTTTGTTGATAAACATCGAATAAGTTTAACAGAATTTTTGGTCAATTCCAAGGAGAATGACATTTCTCAAAGTAACAAACTAATTACAAGAAACAGCTTTGTGTAGGGAACTGGTGGCGATCCTACTGCCCATTAGAGCAATGGTGGCCATCCTACTGCCCATTAGAGCAATGGTGGCCATCCTACTGCCCATTCGAGCAGTGGTGGCCATCCTACTGCCCATTAGAGCAATGGTGGCCATCCTACTGCCCATTTGAGCAATGGTGGCCATCCTACTGCCCATTAGAGCAATGGTGGCCATCCTACTGCCCATTTGAGCACTGGTTGCCATCCTACTGCCCATTAGAGCACTGGTGGCCATCCTTCTGCCCATTTGAGCACTGGTGGCCATCCTACTGCCCATTAGAGCACTGGTGGCCATCCTACTGCCCATTAGAGCAATGGTGGCCATCCTACTGCCTGTCACAAAAGGTCACATTCTGGGCTTTCCTGTCTCGCCACCCCCTCCCCATCTGCTCTCAAGCTTATTCCAAGATTCAGCTCCTGAAAATAACTAAGCACAGTCTAACCACAGTCTCTATATAATGATAGAGCATGTAATATCACAAAGAAAATCAAACCAGGCATATCACAGTATTTTACCTGTAAGGTTCCACGTAATTGCCGGGAAATACACCAGTTTTACCCGAGGAGAGAGACATCCCTCTAAACCACCCATCAGAACAAAAGTCTTGAACAGCAAAAATTTCACCTATGCTGACTTCTAACTCATCCGGATGTTGAGGCTTGTAAGAGTGACAAGCCTTGTACCTGTGAATAGGAAACCCCCTTCAAAAGTTATCAAACGTAGATCAATGATGATTAATATTTAAAGCAGGGCGGGAAATGGTTAGCTAGGGTATGGTGGTTAGTTTCAGGGTACCTGTCAGGTTAGTTTCAGGGTACCTTTCAGGTTAGTTTCAGGGTACCTATCAGGTTAGTTTCAGGGTACCTTTCAGGTTAGTTTCAGGGTACCTTTCAGGTTAGTTTCAGGGTACCTTTCAGGTTAGTTTCAGGGTACCTATCAGGTTAGTTTCAGGGTACCTATCAGGTTAGTTTCAGGGTACCTTTCAGGTTAGTTTCAGGGTACCTTTCAGGTTAGTTTCAGGGTACCTTTCAGGTTAGTTTCAGGGTACCTATCAGGTTAGTTTCAGGGTACCTTCAGGTTAGTTTAAGGGTACCTTCAGGTTAGTTTAAGGGTACCTTTAAAGGGAACAGGATATAATTGTTATGGTGTCAATCTTGGCTATTTTTAACTCCATGTTATAGCTGAGCTACAACTTCACCATTGAAATAATGAAAGAAAAAAAAGCTGGGGGACTATTTTTATGAGACTTATTAAGAAGTCCCTGAGCGTTGGAATGGTTGTAGTCGCTAACTTTTTATGTAATAGGAAGAGAAGGACATTTATCTTAGTCAGAAATAACTTTGGAGTAATAATTGGAAGATTTGATAATTTTCTCAGTAATAGGTGACAAAATTTCAACCAGCAAGAAAAAGAATAATTAAACAATAACTTTGGCAATACACTTCCTGTTACAAAACTAAACAAACACAAGGGTCAATGGATTTAACTCCAACCACAGCTGCTAGCCATCAGGGTGATAGATACACAAGGGGAAGGAGGAAAGGGGGTAGGGGAGGGGGAAGGAGGAGAGGGGGCAAGGGAGAGGAAAGAAGAGTGCAGCAGTCAGGAAGAGGCAGGGGAGCGGGGTATATACTCACACTTCAACAGGTCTAGGCGAGGTAGCTGTTCCTCTCTCTTGAATTATAGCTGACGGTGACCCTGGCACAGAGCCTCCTCCAAGCAAAACCTTTGGTTAAATGTAAGAACAAGGAGAGAAGAATTGGTAGTGTTATCACTGGTCTTGCTTGTACCGACAAAAGTCACTAGTAGAATTATAAATTTGGAAAGAAGAACAAATGCTACAAGCACACTAACTGGTACAGCTATCCTCTCACAGGTTCTTGTAAATTCACAGCTTTCAAAAGACTTTTTCTTCAGACTTTACAGACAACTTTAGCAGTCAGGTTTTGGTCTGGAATTACACATAAGATATTTGCATAAAAGTAAGTTAAGGACAGTCTGACACCATGTATGTTCAAACTTTCCTTGTCATTTACAGGGCCACGCAATAAAATTTACTGGCCCATGTAACAGTCAGATGTTGGTGTTTAGGACAACATTTCATCTTCTTATCTATTATAGAACCACACAATAATTCCTGATGAATTAATCCTTATTAACTGTGTTTTCGTCTGTATCATGTCATCTAGTCCATCACTACTATGTCTGTTCTGTGGTAACTGATATTTCAGAATATTTTTCATTTTTCTCCCAGAAATCAAATTCACTACCTTCGATATTCAATACGTTTATCATGATTTTCTGGAAGATTTGCTTGTTTACCATCGGCACAGCGGCTAAAGGAGGTGGTCTCTTTCGATTGTTACCACCGGTGGTCACCTCATGAGTGGTGGGAGTGCTAGAGGTGGTCACAGCTGTCGTTGCAGAGCTGGAAGAAGTTGGTGGAGTGACAGGCCCTTGGTGACGAGCACCTAACAAGTTAGCAGCGATTGGATTACTGGACCTGACAAGCTCAGGGGAGCTGATCTCCATGGAGTGACGAGTGGGGCCATTGGCCCGATGCTCCTGGTTGGGACGCAGCTGGACACCCAGCACCGACGTAAATGAATGCCTCTTTGTAGAAGAAGATTTGTTTCTGTAAAACAAAGAGCGCATTGAAGGTTACAAGCTTCCATAGAATTCTGAGAGATTTGAACCCCCAAAGTTTCCTCTAGTACTGAATCTCCTCATGACCCTTTGCCCAATTTCATTTTGCAAGTATGACAACCATTTTGTTGTATTGTTCAAGAATAAAAAAATTTGAAATAAAACTGTTCTGAAGGTTTCACAATTAACCCCTGTATGTAGGTCTCAAACAAACCAGGCAGGAACTAAGCATGTCTATTCAAGCATATCTAGTGTCTGTAGATCTAGTGATGTCATTATCACACAATACCTAACATCTGACATCATTTACAATTCGCACCTTCCCTTCAGGTCCCTCCCAAAAGCTTACTCGCTCAGCTCGACACCCACGCCTGGCTTTATTTACAGTTGGCACCTTCTGTTCACCTTTTTCCTATCACTATCCCAAACTAAACAGCCCACCCTGTCACCTACACATAATAAAACTATACATGCATTCATTCACCTGTTACCGTGATGTTAGTAAATGTACCATCTTCTCTCACCAATAGAATAAGTGAGAACATTATATACACGTTATTGAAACGTACAGTTCACAAAAGGTACAACAGAATTAGAAAATGGAAGCTTGCTAGGACACTACAATTTAATTAGTTTCAAATGAACAGTTTGTCTGGCATTCATTAATGCATAAATTAATGCTAGAGTTTTGAAACAATGGGGAAAAAATTATTCCAATAATTAGGTCAAATAATAAGTACTGTTCAGTACCTGTTACCCCCTGGACGACTTGACACCCCTGCTGCTCCTAGATCCAGGTTGCCTTCTCCGCTACTACTGCTACTACTCTGGGGAGAATGGTGGCCTTCCCCACTGCTGCTGGAACTCTGGGGAGAGTGGTGAACTGTCCCTTGCTGTACCTCAAGCAGGTTCTTCGCAGGGTCATTAAACTGATCGAGGGAAGAGATGTGTCATTACAATCAATCGTAAATCGTTTTGTTGAGACTTATGTGTAGAGTGACATTCTCCGAGTCGAAAAATATGAATGTCAGGTAGGAAATTAACCGTTCGAAATAAAACAAACAATCGAGGGAGCGAGAAAATCATTTATTGGGCTGTCAGGTGAGAGAGTCCTAGGAAGTTCATCACAGTATAGATACCACATTAGCTAACCAGTGTCAAATAGAATCTATCGTGATAGCATTTAGGTGAAGTCCCAAAATGCTTTTCAAACGAACGACCAGTATTAAACTAGAATATATCCTGGTGGCTTAAATATTTTCCTTTGAGTACTGCCAAGTAGCCCACAATCAATCTTCACAATGAGGTCGCTTCTTTCCCAAAAGGTTGGGCCAAGACAAGTACTAATGTATTTAATATTACTTTCCAATATACTGTATAGCATAATTAATCTTTGGTAGACATAGTCAGCTTGGTTTGGTCTCACATTTTCATGTGCTAAAGCTTTGTAAAGGAGCAAAAATTTGGAGAAAGAATAGAACTGACCGTGCTTTATATTAGTATATGTTAGGCTATTAGGATAGGTCTCAGATTGGGCTAGCCATAATCAACTGATCCATATGGAAAGATTGTGTTAGGCTATTAGGATAGGTCTCATTTTTTGGCTAGCCATATGATACCAGATAATTTGGGAATGTTTAAAACAACAGCCATAGGGAGGTCACAGGTAGCATACATGAGGGCCATTACATTTCACTGTACTAATTGATAAATATGTCACAAACAGCCAAGCAGAGGTAACATTACATGCTTCCAACCATGGGAAATACAGTATCAGTCACTAAGGATTACTCAAGCAGAAAGTCTCAATCAAGTTGTCATACTGTACGAAAGAAACTGCATGACTGGCTTCCAACAACGCTGGGTCAAAGTAATAACACTAACCGAGAAACCATTTTGATTTGAGCTTCACAACATGGCTACGTCACCATTATGTTTGATTTGCAGAGACAGAGGTTCAGCTGCATACTTGCAAATAGACATTTCACCATCTCTGATAATTCATCCTCTCCCTCCCTCCCGGTCTCTGTTTTAATATCTTCTACAGACTACAAATCTCTTCACGTTGACACATCATCCACAGATTTTAATTTCAAAAGTTTGTCTGATAGAATAAATAAGCACTGGGCCATCAATCAGATGGAGAGAGAGAGAACAGGAGATGGACGTAAAAAAGAACAATCTTCGATAGATGTGCGGCGATGTCTGGTTATGAGGGGAATGAAGTAGGCAACGCTTACTGGTAAACAATTAGTGAGTGCAGCCAATAGGAACCGACGATAACTACAAGTGGCCTCCATGCATGATTATGCCACCATGATATGAACCAGACGGCTGAGATCTGAAGAGACTGATACAGACTGACTCACACCAATCAGACATACACAAACACCCACACACATACACACGTACACACAAAGAAAACACCTAAACATTACAATTAAGTTAGAATTAACAATCAAAGTTTGTGAATCAGTAGAGGCTGTGGTTAGTCGTCCTATTCATTACAATGCTTTCCCATTCTTATATAAACATTTGCTATGAACCTTAGAAATAGGTTACCAATTTTTTCAATTTGTTTTATTATTTGTCAGCATTTTGGTATATTCTATGTTGTCAGTCAAGAATGTGAAGTCCTTCATTGTTAAATTACCTTGTTTCTTAACCAGTCGACTTTGAAGTTAATGAGGTTTTCACCGCAAAAGAAGTCAAAAATCTGAATATTTATTTAAAATTTTGGTGAAGTTGGGAATTTGGGTTGTAACATGTTAAATAATCTTCGAACACACTGGGACACCTGCGTGATATGAATTAACCATCTAATAAAAATGATTTGGAATTAGTATGTAGGATGCAGTGATCTTGGCGTTGATGGATTTCTACGTTTTTATTAAATCCACCGAGAAGTAATTCTTCAATTTAAATGCTGTTGTTCCACTGCTCAATTGTTTTCCATATAATATCAGATATTGTACTTGATCACATGATACTCTCTAGGATGAATTGAGAAGTCTGGCACCAACCTCAACGAATGAAATCGGGAATATTCCAATCTTATCGCCCTTCTGACCTTCGACCCAGTTATCATCCACTCTCCTTATCACCTTCAGGACCTCATTCTGTATCAGACGAAGAATTTGAAACCCGTTATCAGGCATGAAATGATTAAATGGATTTAAGGTACATATATGTAAAATATAGATTTACAACATTTAAGCTGTCATGTCCCACTCTGAGAAGAGAGTCAAAATTGAATTAAATTTTCCGTAAAAGAATTTGAAAAGTTGACTTCAGTGTTGGTAATTTATCAGTGACATTGGCTCACATGTCTCCATAGTGATTATTGCATTTGTCATTTAACTGGTCTATCTCAACTAGGTGGTAAACTTTTAGCACTTTTCAAATAAGAACATTAACCCATAACCCTTTAACATTCATGAAATGATTTAATTAACTTGGCCACATACCTCAAGGTACAGTTTTTCATCACATATTACCTTGCCCCAAGTTTTGAGGATATACAACAAAATTAGATTTGGTGCAGGAAGAGGTAGTGGTCATAATGCTGTTCGTGAACGTGGATTTAACGATTCCAAAGGCTTATGGGTGTTACTAATAATTCTGAAAAGATGTTAATCCTACTAGAAACAGCACTTTCCCAGTTACTACACAATTGAAAAACTACATTAATTTATCTTTCTCCACAGAAAATAACTAAAAATACCGTTCCTTAGTTGGTTTACGATGGAATGTTCACAAATGGGATGTATCGTGACTGTACTACCATATGTATTGACGATACAATAACATAGTGAATGTGGTACACATTTAGCATTAGAGTCAGTTCATACACTGTGATCTTAACATTCACCCCCCTCTTACGATCTCTTCTCATTTCCTATCTCCAAAGCCTTCTTTACTTCTCAGTTTGTTGGCGAAGTTACGGTAGTAAGAATGATGACTTGTTTTCAGTGTACAAAGACTTGCTTGTGGAGCCACATCCCCCTTCCCCCTCCTGGCACAACCCAACCATCCACCCCCAACCCCCACACCTCACCAGCAAATTCTTGGCTGAGCCTCTGGAAAGTAGTTACTGGAGAGTCAGTCACAAATGAAAAAAATCCAGAAACAAGAATAGATTTGCACAAACTGAAGAATCAAGTGCAAATTAATGTCACTGTAAGCCAAAGTCCTCTCAATACAGTAGGCTTGTTATGCAGCAAAGATGTGCTACTTTGATTTCCATCTCACCTTGTTGAATGTTAGAATGTCCTTCTCTCTGTTCTGGGCCACTTCAAAGTCGTAGAGAGCCTTACAGCTCGGGATGACATCTTGCAGGGGATGTATGACCTCCACGTGATTGGCAGGGAAGAAACCGGTCTGACCGTTGACCTCCCCGACGTACCAGTTGTCGTCGAGTTTCTTCTTCAGAAATATCACGTCACCTTTGTTGAAAGACAAGTCTCTGCAATGAAGACAAAATGGTTCCGATTGATTAAAAACAGGAACATTTATACCATTGCACATATTACAATGCAGCATCATCTGGAAAAGAAACAGTTTGTAAGTACACAGAAAAATAAAGTATGTACAGAATGGAAAGCTAACACAGCCAGTGTTGTGTTTATTTACAATCGATGAGATTTAACCTACTAACCTCTATAATTATGCAAATTTAATGAAATGAAGACTGGCTGTCTGGATTTTAAATCATGATTTTGCAATGATTGTTATCCTGGGAGGAGAATCATGTAAAATGTTCTGCACCACTGAGGTCAGAGTGGAAAAACTTGCATGTTCAAGACAAGTGGAAATGGGAGTGTGTTAGTTGTAATGAGACAGGTAAGCGAGTGCTCTAAAACAGGAACACTTGTACTGTAGGTTTCATGTGAAGTGGAGAACTGAACAGAGAGTGTGACGGCGGTCCGGTCTGTTACAGCTTCAAGCATGTGAGGGCGTACCGTTACGAGGCATCGACAGATGTTGATCAACTGATAGATCGGTGTCTCAGCATTTGTTGAGGAGGGACAGGCTATTACAGCGAAGTCATCAATCCTTGGAGAATGGTATATTCAACCCAAGGTTACAATTTTGCCGTCTGTTAACATTTTCTATGTCACTTCCCTACTGTTACGAAGAAGTTAAGAATATAATGACATGTGCCACCACACTGACAAGGGGTTAAATATCTCTATATTGACATTGCAACTTCAAGGAGCCTTTGAGGGGAACCCACTGGCCCCCTTTTACCTTGTAACCATCAGAGGGGGGTTCAAATCACAGCAAGATACACTCCACATGGGCCTATCAGAAAACCTTGCTTTGCTCTTCAAGCGATAATTCAGGCATTACACATGCTTCTGTAACTGCAGATATCTTAGTCAGACCTTTCATGACATTGGCAATGGTTGCTTAGCAACAACATTGAATTATCTCACAAAGTGTTCACAATTCCTGACAGGTAGGTATGTGCTTGAGGTTTGTCACAGAGCACTTCATGAACAATAACTAAAGTAAACAAATCATCCACGAATCCCTCCAACCAACCCAAGGGGTACTAAATCACATGAATTTCTTCTTGCTTCTTCTCTTTTCGGTTCTTTTTTACCATTTATGTCGGCATAAAAAATCGGGAGGGATGAAAAGTCCTATAGAGAAGAAAAGGCATCATTCTTTTCCTGGAGCTATAATTAGTGTCGGTAAGAGGACCCATGATGGGCTGCTTGCTGGTTCCTGTCTGACGGGGTCAGGTGGGAGAGTGAGGTAACGGTGAGATATATAAACAACGGAGGAGAAGTAGACTTGGCGATAAACAATCAATCAATCAAAACAATCAATAATATCAACAGGGTACACACTCTGAACAATAAGCTTCCTTGTGAAGGGTTGAAAACCCTACTGCTTAGTACTACTTATTATGGGATCAGCAGCGCTGAAAATTACTGCAGGTTTCTCGGAAATCCATTTTTTTCAAAAAAGCTGGGTTATAGGTGTTTTCTAAGTTAATAAATCTGCTGTCGTCTACTCCCCACCATGCCCACTCACACACCAGGGAGACACCACCACTCCCATCAAGAAATACAATATTTTAAATATAATATAATATTATATATATATATATTGAGTGATATGAAAGTATATGGAGAATTTATACACAGAATTAATTAAACTACAAAGTATTGCCAGATGCATTATTTTCAATGGCATTTATATTCTGATAGTGAGCTCCATAAAAATCCAATGCACTGGTTGTGTGGATTCATGGTTGTTGTGTCTCTTACCTTTCCAGAGTGCGCCGATGAGGTGAGGGAATGGCGGGAGTGGGGTATATGGGGAGGGGGGGGGGAGGTTGAGGAAGCATGTTCTATGCAAATGTTCAAATTTTTGGAAGCACAATGTCTCATTGTTGGTTTAAAAGTGTGCCATATAGATAGGTGAATAAAGAACCATGAAGTATTCAACCATGTATGGCAACAGGGGACCTTAAGTGAAAAGTCTACCTCCCTCTCTGCAAACAAGTTCTTCCCGATGGTAGATACGGAAGGAGGAATTAGTGGGCGTGGCCCAGGGAGCGAGGGCGCAGTGCTAAAACGTTTCGAAATGTGTAGTTAGGTAGATAAGAAAGTGCAATTGTGGAGTGGGAGACAGGTAAGAGAGGAGCGAAGTAAATCAAGTTCTTCCCAAAAATAAGACAACATTTCTCTGAGACATACATATTAGTACTGAATCACTAGTGTGCCACTTAACTACAACTAATCCCCCTGAATAATACCTCTTATTGCTCCCACTCCCACTCCTCCTTTTGACTAAGAAAACGAATGGAAAAATAAGCCCAGGGTTGTCCATAAAAGGCAAAAAATAACTTGCTGAATTTTAGTCTACATTTTGTTTGTCTAAATATATATGAAATTGTCTTTCTTTTGCTTGTTTGTAACTCCATGAAAATATTTTCTTGAAAATGCCAAGCTATTAACACATCTGGCTTTTTCATACAAATGAGCAAAATTGTGACAGAAAAATAAGAGAGGGAAAAAAAATCCATATTTTTGAGTCCCTGGAGAGAGGGTATCATTCCCAGATCCTATGGTAATGATACTTCAGCTAAAGGATAGAGATCACTACACCAGCAGCCAGAGGCTGATAGAAGATAATTACCACAGATGGGAATTGCCAGCCAGTTTTGAAGATGACAGGGAAAGATGAGCTGATGGGGAACACAGATGCGGAGATTGCAAGAACACTTTACGGAGGAAGCAATCAACTAATGCACCTTGAGGAGGCAGCGAGCATGTCAGGCAAACTCCGGCTGCTATATACTAAAACCAACCACAAGCCACGAATCTTAAGAAGTGGTCTCCCTTCGGTGTGACTTTGGGTCAACTTAATTAACCAATACAGAGACAAACTCATCCTTTAAGGAAGTACTAAAATAGTTAAGTTCTATATCCCATGGAGTCAAAATTGGAGGGAGAGGTAATAAAAGATTTATGAAATCTAGCATAAAGTACTCTTAGAAGACAAATACTAGTCTGAGCATTGTTGTGCTTTGTGTCAATGAGTAGCACAGGGGGATAACACCTGGGAAAGTGAGGAAGGGAGGGGGGTGGGGGTATCATGGATGCTTACCCTAAACTTGCAGATCATACCTTAGGATTCATACTGCATTCTCATTGGTCAATGATCACATAGCTACCATAAGGTTTGGACCAATGGAAATGCACAGAATCTCACATACCATAGGCCTATAGTTGCCTTTAAGTGCAAATGTGATGTAGACATCACCATGTTTATGATTACAAGAGATAAAGCAAGTTATTGAGAACAGAAGCAAACTTGTATTTAACTTTACTCAATTTTCTTACTTTCACACCTGCTCTCCAAACAAATGTCCTCACTGAGGTGTCTGGATAATTTGAATTTTGATACATTCTTGCTCTTGCTATGCAAGTTATAAATAGTGCTAGCGAGACCTCATTTAACGGAAGAATGCATTTCATATTCGAGTTGGAATCTTGTTACCATGAACGGACAATGACTGCCTATGTACAACACTGCAATGAAATCCAAGATGAACAGCTTGTTCTTAATACTAGAACAGAGAGACAATGAATCTCAGTATGTTGCAATGCAATGAATCCACAATGTGTGCTTGTGTCTAATATTCATGAAACCTAATGTGCTATGCATCTGCTTATGTTAGTATGTTACAATGCAATGAATCAACAATGTGTGCTTGTGTCTAATATTCATGAAACCTAATGTGCTATGCCTAGATGCTACTTAAAGTCAGTTTTGCACAACACAATGAATTCACAATGTGTGCTTGTGTCTAATATTCATGAAACCTAATGTGCTATGCCTCTGCTAAAGTCAGTTTGCACAATACAATGCATCCACAATGTGTACTTGTGTCTAATATTCATGAAACCTATGTGCTATGCCTAGATGCTACTTAAAGTCAGTTTTGCACAACACAATGAATTCACAATGTGTGCTTGTGTCTAATATTCATGAAACCTATGTGCTATGCCTAGATGCTACTTAAAGTCAGTTTTGCACAATACAATGAATCCACAATGTGTGCTTGTGTCTAATATCCATGAAACCTAATGTGCTATGCCCATGCTCATGTCAGTATGTTACAATACAATGAATCCACAATGTGTGCTTGTGTCTAATATCCATGAAACCTAATGTGCTATGCCCCTGCTTATGTCAGTATGTTACAATGCAATGAATCAACAATGTGTGCTTGTGTCTAATATCCATGAAATCTACTATACAATGTTTGCACTAATGTCAAAAGGAGTTAACTGACAATGTGAATTAAAAAAAAATTGCCATTGAAAAAACCCTTGCAAACCAACAACAATGAAAGTCTGACCTAGTTGTCTAAATAATTTCATGTTTGTTTATTTAATTTTTATTTTTATGAGTTAACATTAAACAAAGACTGAAGGTATGAAAAATGGAGGATTATCCCCATTTGGCCCAATTAAAGTACATAACATGCAAACCCTCCACCAGTATGTACAACAATACCCAGGTGTGTTTAACTATATTACCTTAATAGCATCCATTGTGTACACTAAACAGTTTATGGAGGCATGTATTATAGCAGTACATATCCTAGAATATTAGGTAAACAAAGAGCAGTTACAGAAGGTTATCTCAGCGGTAGTGTCAAGGGAGCATACACACCCAACAGACAAATAAAACCTGTACAATGTCCGTTAATATTTCAGGGCCTTCCGCCCGCCATTGACAATCGGATTTTGTTCAGGACTGAAATTGGCGACAACATGTAAACTGTTAAGAACTACATACTTTACAACCATGATTAATTTTTTGACACTACAAAATGCTGTGAGCTTGTACACTATATATATCTATATCTTATATACATATCTAAATTAACATGTATGTATATAAATATATATAGAATTTCCTTTGATCACCAACATTTTGTCAACACTTATTGTAGAAGTTTATGACATGTAAACAGCAAATCGGGAAACTATACAATGATTTTTGAGAATATTAGTTCATTATTTGCAACAAGAAAGAAGTTAACTCGTCAAGGTACAGACCTACTGCACAGTATGCACTGTGCATTATTATGCGAGTTAAATGTCAAATGGAATTGAAGAATTTATTAGAATCAACAGACTGGAACTATTAAAGATGGATCATGTTGCTCAAATCTTAAAAGTCATTCTTCTAAGAATACATAACTTGCAATATTTACTATGGATATCTTCCATTAGTCTTTTGGAGACTGGAGACAAGCTCACACTTCATGAAATATACCCTTGTTATGAATAATATACAAAAACTGAATTTATTTTCATCAACTGCTTTAAAGAGATCCAAGCAGCACACTCCACCCGAAAGTGCTTATCCATTCAAGGCTTTAGCAAACCCTGCCAGGCAAATGGTTTTAAACGTGTCTGGTGATAAGCGGGGCTCTCTAAGATTGACCAATCCCCAGAGTGGTTAAAGCTACTGCTTGCATTTTGGTCACAAAGTTGAGGCAATTAATACTAAATCTGACAAGTATTATTGAAACTGAGATTGCAGTTGAACTAGTTTAAGGCCTCCTTAATTTATTTTCACCAAATCCTCGGTATTCAAAGCGGCCTGGGCGCAATGCTTTAAGTCAAAACATTTTTGAGGATCACCCAAAAAAGGTTGGAAGAACAAAAGTAATTGCCGATATATTTATTAATAAAAATGGCGTGATCTTGGACTTGGATTTATACATTGTGTCAGTTAGTGAGGCACTTATGTCTGTTGTTACCTAGCTCAGGCTTTGGCATATTAATCATGTATGCAATTAACAGTAGACCAATTGTGGTATTATTGTCAAAAGATTATTTCTGAAGTGTGATTCACTACTTCTGGATATGCTGTCCTTGTTCCCTTCCAACTGGTTTTCACTGGTCTTCAGATAAATCAAATTATTATAATAATAATAATTTATTCTTATATAGCGCTTTACATCAAAAGAATGATCTCAAAGCAGCTTCACAGAAATGCATAAAATAATACAACTTAAAAAGTATTACAGCTTAAAAATAATACAATCTAAAAATATTGCATCCTAAGAATTACAGAAATAAATAACTTAACAATAATTATTAAAAAACAATAAAATTCAGAAATTAAAGACAAAGGCAATAAAATATGACAGCATACAATAAAACTAAATTACTAAACTATTACAGCCGAAGAATTAGCAACAATAAGACTATCAAAACATAAATAGAAAATAAATTTTAATATAAAACAATCAAAAGATGGCAAGATGGTAACACAATCAATATGACTGGAGGTTTAAAAAGAATAATACTTTCGAAAAAGGTGAGTTTTAAGGAGTGCCTTAAAAACATTTAATGATGGAGCTGCCCTGATGTCATTGGGGAGTGCATTCCATAGATCAGGTGCAAAATAGGCAAAGGATCGTGCGCCAAAGCTTTTTTGGGCGAATCATAAGTAAATCAAATATTCATAAGTAAATCAAATTATTCATTATTTCAATGACAATTGCATATTTCTTCCAACACAGAAAAGTGCAATTGGTATTTTGCCCATGTACTCTCGTATACAACAACAACTTTCCACTCACGATTTTAATTAACTCGCATAACTCGCATACAGTAGGTTAGGTTTTACAGTGCTAATTGGAAGTGCCTCTCTGGGACACAACCAACTACTTTAAAGCTAGCAGACACTTTCAGCGTTGTGTTCTCAGAAGCTGGCAGTCGAGAAAAAACAAAGTTAATGGATACTGTCTGATTCTGCGGTGCTTGTCAATTAAGCTGGATGGTGACTTTAGTTGACAGGCTTGAGAAGATTCAGAAAGAGTGAGATGAAACAGGCCATCCAAGAGACAAGGCAGATTTTAATTTCAAAATGTTAGAGTAATGAAGATTCCAAAATGACAGGATAGCAAGTCAATATCACAAACTAACCTGACTTTGAAAAGATACCTGCAATCCTTAAAGGCACACCCTCCCTCATACAGCGCACAACAAATGTTGCAAAAACCCCAAAATTCGGAAGGAAGAGAGAGTGCCCGGTGACCTGTGCGAGAGGTCACCGGGGGGTGCAGTGCTAAAATTATACCACTGGCGTCTAGGTAGACTATGAAATGTGCGTTAGTGTTGTAGGAGACAGGTAAGAGAGGAGTGAAGTAAATACCTGACACACAGAAGGACGCAAACGAACTCAAAGGCTCTCCTCATATTTTATATGAATTGTACGAGTCACATCATCACATTACTTAAAGAATACCTCGACTTCATCAAACATGAAAGAAATTTGTTTCATTGCTTACCCTGTTTCCTTCCTTTCGTAGTTGAATTTTGCCCGGGCAAATGGCTGCAATGGTTTGAATACCTGCAGAAATAAGACAAAAAAATAAAACTTAAATAAGAGACTGACGGAGAAAGAAGAAATACTGCCACATATAACAAAGCTAGCAAGCTTGATCAATGTTTCAGAATGTTAGGAATTGTAATCAATGCTCAGTTTGATTGAAAGCATTTGAAGGCATACTGTAGTATAGCAACAGTGGTTACTTCAGTTTCTGACACATGCCCCAAACTTACATGGTTTGAGTGTTGAGACGAACACCGATGCTTACCTGTCTCCATTCTACATATGCACTCAAATCTACCGAGCCTACAAAAGTGAGTAACATTTAAGCACAGCTGTGTCCCCATTGACCAGGTCAACAACCACCTCTTCTCCCTTCCAAATCTACCACCTAGATAAGCTTACACTATAAATCCTAATTCGGGTTTCATCTGTTAGAATCTTTTTGGTTTTAAAGTATTAGTGAAGTGTCTGTGGGCAGTGAGGACCTGAATTCAAGTAAACATCATCACACTGATGTTCCCTATTTGAACAACGAACATGTTAGAATCTACAGTGCAGAAATGTTTGCATACTAATTTTATACCAATTTGAAGTTATAGTCTGTATTCATACATGTACAGTATTTAGCATAGTTATCGGTACATGTGCTTGTGGATTTGTACTCATATTCGGATCACATTCACTAGTAGTATATATAGATATATACTTATGCAAACTTCTATACTGTGCTCGCCCAGCCTTCTACTCTATTTGTACTCCTAAACATTAGTACATTACAAGTCTAATTCCAACTGAGGTTGTTGTTCATCATCTGTGTTATTCCAAAACTAAGTTAACCAACAAAAAAAAAAAATCAAAAAAATCAAAAAAAAAATTATAGTTACACCCCTGGCACATAACTAAGCTGATTAACACAGTGTAATATCTCATGCAAGTCCTGTTTCAATAGCAAGGTTTAATCTCTGCCTTACATTTTTAACAACCTGATAACATCTTGAATTAGCAGATTCCACTACTGTTCTATAGGTTTAGGAAGCAAGGAAACAGGACAAAATGAAGAGTAATTGTGGGAATACATCCAGTCAATACCTTCTGGCAACTCACTTTAACCGTCTAATGTCAACTTAAGTATAGGCTGCTTAACCTAACACAGTAACCTGAACCCAATCAGATTTTCTAAACATCTTGTCATCTCTTCCACAAGTAGCTGCCTTAATAATCACCTGAAAGCATTATTGCTATGTATTCCCATTTCTTTATCATTTTCTAAAATGCCCAAATTGTTTCCAAAAGTTTCCAAAGGTATATTTTCCTTCAGGTTCTAACCCTTCAAATACCTTCTTTTTTATCATTTTTTTGGGTCTCCAGACATTGAGGAGAGGATGACAATATATATGACCTTACAACATCTCACTGAAGGAAGAGACTTTGAGAACGCCATTAATAATAGATTTTGACAGAATGTAAGTGACCATTTCCAATATTTCTAGCATTTCTCCAGGCAAACCTGGTTCTCTCTTAAAATGGATCACTACACAACTTACAACTGTCAACAAAATATTTCCTTCCTTCAATTCTTTCATTCTTTTTTTTTCTTTTCTAGATCTGGAGGCTATCACACATACCAACACCTTGCCTGTCACCCACTACCACCTTAGACCAGTGGGATACTTTTTCCAATTAAAAAAATACACCTCAGGTAAAAAATTCTCTCAAAAAGCAGTGGGAAGTGAAAATAAAAACAAATGAAGTAAGTTTTGGGTCAGTTTTGATACTGGTAACTTACTGTTTGTGCAGAGGCTAAGTTACACGACCAAACTTTGATCTGGACGAGAACCAGTTCTTTAGGAAAAGCCACTGGCAAAATAACAATTCAAAAGAATAGAAACACTGGAGACATTCCTCCACTGTTTATTTCCATCTAAAGGAAAACTGAAATGTTTTTATTTATCAGGTCTGTCACTGATAAGTGTTCAGTGCTAATATTCAAGAGGACACACTATACCCTCTGAAAGATTTGACACACATGCCACAAACAACAAATTTATTTGAAGTCAGTAAGAAGTTGTTGCATGAGTTCGACACCCGACCCATTTGTTGCAGACCTATGGGGGGGGGGGGTTGGTGGCATGACAATAAACTAGATAGCCCATCGGGAGATATTTGCCATTGATCAGTGACATTGTCATTCACTTCCTTGCAGTCGTCTATTCTCTTTGCAATACCAGCTACTTCAAACAGTATTCTACAGTTACCAAAACCATATATCTTTCATTAAATTAACTTCAAATTGTGTAGTACATTGTGTAGTACATACTTCAGTGACTATGAACTCCGTTTTGCAATCATTACTAAGATCATACCCTCCATTGTCACAGAATTTGAAGGCAATTTGAACTTAGAACCTAATGAGGCTAGTACCTTAACCACAGGCATACTGAATAACACCATACCATATCCACTGAATTCGTTCATACTTGGTTGCCATAGTTACCAATTACATAAATTATGGCCAGAAAAAAAATTATATTAATCTTGGCTGGATGCTTTAACATGTGGCCTGTGAAACAATAAACCGATTGACATTTTCAATGGCACAGCCAGCATGTAGTCAGTCAAGGCAACCAATGTTCATCTCACTAGCTGTATTAAACCAATCAATCACTCAACATTTCCTTGAATTTGGGCCAAAGTCATTAAAATCAAACTTGAAGCAAAACCTTCTGGTGTGCATCCATTGCCAATTTCCAACAATATTATCAACCTTACAATAAGTAAGAAGAATTTCACAATGCATGCCCGCAATCGACCAAACTAAGTCCACCTTTCGAGATTGTTTTGGCAAACAAAGATGAAAGTAATAAGTAGACTTCATTCCATTTTCAACTCTTAAACTGTCATCTTCTATTTTAGATTCCTGCCTTCCATTTATCTGTAATTGATCAATGGCAAAAGCTGATCTGTGAAGTTTCAAAGTACTTAACACATGCAGCTGTTTTGACATATATCTTGAAAGAGCCCTTTAAAATGAACTCCTTCGCTTCTCCGAAAAAAAAAAGTTTAACCAAAAGTCTATCTTTAGTCTAAAACACCAGAGTTAGTCATCAAGCGATCAACCACACTCTGTGATAGCCCTGTGGATGCTTAACCACACATTAAAGCAGCTCTTTGTGTTTGGTCTGCACCAAAACTACCAAACCTCTGATATTATTACTAAACTTAAATGATAATTAAGATAACTTAGACAACTTCATATCTTTTTCCTTTTTTAACCCAAAATCAAGGTCGATATTAACTAGCTCTCAATAGCATTGACAAATTTATCACGATCAAATCAAAGAGGCCAGTTTTTTTTTAAACGTGATTGCTTTAATCGGGTGAATAATAATCAGAGCAATAGCTCACAGGTCACATGACCTCAGTCACCTGACTTATTAGATTTATTCCAGCACTACAAAGATTTAAACCTGTGCTGAACTAAATTTTCTTAGCATCTGATCATGAAGAGACAGACAATTAATGACTGCAGATCCAAGCCAAGATATTGATTGGTTTAGACTCTGGGGCTAAATAAATTACCAGCAATCAATTGTGCCCGGCTATAAATTGTCTGTATAGACAAGGGTATACTGTACGTACAATGAGGTATTGTTATAATGGCAAATTATTGAGAAAGTCTCCAGTCACTGATCATGAGGACTGCAGCAAAACAAAGGACTTGGAGCAACTGTGATATGAGAACAACTTCAATAGAGAACAGGGACTTTTTGTTATTGAGTGAATCTACCTTGAATGACAGAACAACTGTCTTTAAACATCTCATTAGATGAATGCCAGATGCAAGATTTCAGTGATAGTAAGCACATACACCAGCATAGTATAGGCTGGGATCTCTATATTAAAGGCTGTATACATATGTATGTACAACTAAAGTCACATAGCCACACACTCTCTACAGTGTATTTACCTTTTACCCCTTATGCTCGACAATGGCTGACACCAGCTTTTGATAGATACTAGGGACCCTGTAAAGGTAAAATCTTACAGGTTTGGGTATTTACGAATAACTAAACTCATCTAAACAGATGTACCCTGATCTACCATGCTTACAAAAATGTTATAAAGTTTTATTCCTGTGTCTCCGTTACTCTACTTCCAGGTCCCGAACCCACAAAATTTCCCTTACTCCGATCCACCAATCAGAGGAAGTACAATGCTATTTGTACACGGTTTTTCATACAGCCAAAACTATTGAATTTGCATTTTGTGAAGTCATTTAGAGAAGATGGTCAGGATTTCAGCAAACATCACCTATCTGCAAGCACGCTACGAGTATCCAATGTAATATTAAAACCGTCCTAAGCACTCTATAAGTATCCAATGTAATATTAAAACCATCCTAAGCACACTGTGTAAATATCCAATGTAATATTAAATCCGTCCTAAGCACTCTATCTAATGTTATATTAAGACCATCCTAAAGAAAGTAAGGAATAATGTTTGCCTGTTTATATTGTCCGTTAATCAGGTGGATTTAGATGACTTAAGAAACCACTTCAATACTGAACATGGGTTATTAGTATAGGCAATATAGCCTAACATGATGAAGGGTAGAAGTGTTGTAAAGCCATTGCTACACATGATCATGAAGGTTAAATGTAAACCTATAGGGGGGAAAAAAACATCAAACATCATGGCTGAGCAGTTAACATTTTAAAGCCAAACAAGACCTTGGTTAGAATTTGGAAACACAATCGTGTGGTTGGACAAGCCTTTTTAAAATTAAATGAATAAAGAAACAGGTGGATCTGCTTGAAAGTACTCAGTTGATTGTAAGTAATGTATCAGACTTTAGTAAAGAAATGCAACCAGTTGCCCTAGGTGATGACTACCGGCTCTAACAGGACAACAACAATTTTGTGCTGACAAAGTTTAAATCAGGCGCAAAATGTTTTGAACATGTCAGTAGATAGATCTCCGAAAAAACAAATAGTCTGCAGGAAGTTGCAAACATGTCAAAAATGTGTATTTAGTAAAGTATCAACTATCAGGTGTGAATATATGGGGTCCAATGGGATGCAATTGATGGTTAGTTAATGAGGTGTTACTTGATCGATATGCTTGTAAAATGGCCCACAGGAGTAGTTAGTCTCTGCCCAAACAGGCCCTTCAATGGCACCCGGAGGTCTTGCTCTTAAAATTATTATAATAAAATCACACTTGATAGCTAGGCCGTCCTCCCTGGTGCGTGATTACAAAGAGTATAAGACTCCTAGAGTATGTAAAATTATTAACAAATAAAATTTACCCAAAATATTTATGAGAACAGTTTCGAGTGTTAAAAAAATAAATCAAATGTAATAATCTGACTGTCTTGAGGCAATGCATAACAAGGTACAGAATTTTACGATCAATAGTTAGCTTAAATTATACTTTCTTGGTTGAAGGTGGTGGTGATGGGGAGATGAATTGGGGGGGGGGAGGATGGGGAGTGAAACATAAACTTCAACAGAATTTGCAACTTGTGAACTTTGTTTAATTTCCAAACTACTGTATACTGTAAGTTTGCCCTGACAGTTCTCCTCCCCCCTCCCATTGTACCCTGTCACCATATCTGAGGTGCTGGCACTTTCACCAGGGATTGATAATAGTGGTAGTATGTTTTAAATCAATGTTAAGCATACAAGGGTATAAACAATATTTCAGCAGGGTGAGCAAGGCATACCAATTACACAGTACTTTGAAACGGTTTTCAAAGAATTGTATATATTCAGAGTGCGATTGTTGCATGGAGACATGTAAGAAAGGAGAATAGCATAAATGATAAATCTAATAGCTAAAACAGCACTGAATACACGATATATGAAATTTCTGGATCAACTTTCCCTGCCAGTTCTGTAATGAAGGTATAGTAATGTGAGAATATAGCACTTGTATAAAAGCATTGGTAAGCTAAAATCAGTGGCATGCACAATGGGTACCCCTCCCCATTGGGGCCATGCCCTTAACGACCCCACAGCATCCCAAAATTTTGGATCTGCCTTCAACCCCTATCAATATAGACTTCATGCCCCTATCTTTATCAGTCAGGGATATGGGAATTTTTGCACATGTATGTCCTCCCTCCCCTTCCTCCCTCCCCTTCCTCCCTTCCCTTCCTCCCTCCCCCTCCTCCCTTCCCCTCCTCCATGCCCTTCTTCCCCTCCTCCATGCCTTTCCGAACTCCTCCATTGCCCCTCCCCACATCTTCCAAATTCCTGGGCAAATCACTGCTCAAAATAACATGATCTACATTAACTTTAAATCGAGTGTTAAACTTTTGGTTAAACATAAAAGTGGTATCCCTCACTCAGTCCTCCATACTCTTTCCAATGTATTTTGTAAAGTTCCGTCCAAGCATCAAACCCATGCGCAAAGTTGACATGCAAAAAAAATTCCTCTGGTCATGTTACACTTTAAAGCAGCATTTTGCGTTGGGTCGCTTTTTTCCACCTTTTTAACATGTGCTTGGTTTTTTTTACATGTATCAATCATAAAACAGCAAACTAAGATACCATCCAAGTTTCACCCTGCCAAGAGCGTTAATTAGCGAGTAATTAACGATTTATGTCGATAACGAGTAAGAGTGTCCTCGACAAAGTTTTCATATCTCCAAATCCACTAGTTTGAATTCCACCAATCAGTGAATAGTATGTTTATTCATGAGCATTTTGCGTTTGGTCGCCGTTTTCTACTTTTTTGACATGTCCATTGAGTTTTTTACATACATCAAATCACAAAACAGCAAACTAAGATATTAGCCAAGTTTTTCCCAGCCAAAAACGTTAATTGGCGAGTATTCCACATACAAAATTAATCGCATTCAGTTCCCCAAACCCACTCGTTTGAATTCAACCAATCAGAGCCGAGGTTTAGTTATGAGACGTTGCTAAAAATAGATTCAAGACTTTGCGTTGGTACAACCAGGGAGTTGTTATGGAACTCCCTCCTACAACTGCCATATAGACTGTACACAAATCACGCATGGTGTTGTATTACGTATTGGTTAATGACGTTCGTAGTGTTTAAATATTCATATTATGGGCGAGGTTTATTGGGATCCCAACGGAAAATATCTTGGAGAAAAACAATGTTGAAAGTTGCAAATTTTTTGACATTTATGCCACCATTTGAAGTAAGATTTAAATAGATAAGCTAGTTATGTATGTCGTTATGGCATAGTGGAGTCAGTGAGGTTGAGAAAAATCATAGAAAACGACGCAAAATGCTGCTTTAAAAGCCAGATTTTACAACTTTTGGAAAATGGTACAACACACAACACAAACCTTGGAATTAAAATCCCATTACAATACAATTGTGCAGGGGAGTACTTGGTTACAGTTATCCTTAGAGAAAAAAAAAGAGTAATTCAGGTTGAGTTTTTTTGTCAAAAGGCTCCCAAAGTTTTAAATCTCTTCCTTTATGGAAAACTTTAGGAGACAGCACTTAGAACTGTGCATTTTGAATAGACCCAAAATCAGCCTAGCGAGAGAATCCTTTCAGCATCAGTGATATCTGTAGGGTTTGTCAGAGGCCAGTCTATTGTGAAGATACATGTTTCAAGGTCTGTGCTGTCTAGTCATACAAACCCATTGTGTAGTTAGTTCCCATACAAGACACAGCTTTAACCATCCAATGTGTAGAAATTCACAACAACCCCTACAGATCCCTAGCAGGACAAAAAACACCTGTCATTGACAGAAAGCGAAAATTCTTGGGGAGTTACAGCATGGGATCCCTTCAAATCTAAACAAACCTTTAAAGGGTAGAGCTGTCAAACATAATACCACTTTTGTTCCAAGTTTGGATATGGTCCTGTAGTTAAAAAGTACTGGCAGAAATAAGGTTCTTCAACAAACGTAGTTAGAATTCTGTACTGACCCAAGATTCCAAAGAAGACTTGTAAAGGAAGTCACCAGTGTTTACCTTTTTGAGAGAATGGTCAAAATGCAAGCTCAAAACGGAAGGCTACTTAAAGCAGAGCTGTTAAATCTTCCATGTTTCGTTTCCAACAACGTTAACCAGACCTATTCAGTTGTACCTAAAACTAACTGATCGGTGATCACGTATAATTCACCCTCATATATACATTACTTTGCAGATTACAACTTGCTGCGATTCACATGAATCGCAACTTTTCTGAGCTTCTAAGTAAAAAATTGGGAACAAATTATGATTTTTGAAAATTAGAGAACGCCTCATTTGTGTTTTATAATACCGGAGGTGTGGGAGTACGTATTGAATGGACTATTCCTTGAAGTCTCTGGGCTTTATAAAGTGGAGACCACTACTTTGCCAGATTGTACCGATTCCGATCATTTCACTACCCTGTTCCAATGAATCTGATAAAACCTGCATACTTTTACAGTCATACCGCACAATGGTTGTGTTTGCATAGGACCACAGGTGCCACATGTTTGCTACACAAGGGGAGGTGCGGCTAGAGAAGAATAAAGAAGAAGCCCGGCCCACTGTTTTGATTCTGAAACTCAGAACAGTTAACTAACAATTGTTATTATCTCATCTGCCATTCCTACCTGTCAAAGCAATTCTTTCATGTCCAATTCAATAGGAAACCACCACTGCATGCTATGGGTGCTTCTATTAGTACTGTACAACCACAGCTCACAATTTAAGGCTCAATTGTAAACACTGCTAATACCTTTTAAGTTTTTTTTTTGTTGTTCGGCGATTTTCTTATCTTATTGTTGCTTGGTTGATTAAATTTTAAGCTCGTTTGTGTATTTACACAGAGTGGACAGGTACAGATGGACATCAGCTGGACAATCTTAACTTAGAAGTATATACTACTTGAATGTACACAGATCAAACTAGCCTATATATCCCTTTGGCATAAGATCCTGATGTGAAGTACGATCGCTTTCCAAGAAACCCATGGATACACATTTGATGTAACATTGTCAGGATCATATGGTTATAGTCTCGATGTTAGGGGGGGGGGTGGTGGGGGGACTAGGGATGGGAGTGAATCAGTAAAATTATTTGGTTTTTGTGCCAAGGCTTTATCGTGGTATTCAAATGGCACGAGACCTGCACTATATTCTATTAAATGTTACCCTAATGAATCCCAAATGATAAAAACAGCTGCCATTTAGCTTTGATAAGTCAAAGATGACACACTCAGCAACTTTAAAGAAGAGCTTGCTACTGTAAATATATATGTATAAAGTGCTGTCTCACACATATACAGTATATGCAGAGTTACTGTATGTACATACATGAAAAAAACATTGCACTAGCACTGTACCGTATGTAAACTGAATCTGGTGGTCGGTCAAACATCATAATTCATGATTACATCATTACACTCATCAATCTAGCAAAGGAATGCAAATTGTTTTCTAAATTGGCAAAAGTAACGTACCTCTACTAACCCTGTACGAACCATACATGTGTTCTTATCCACCCTCCTCATATGTATACCAAAAGTAATGAATAGAGTTGACTTTAATGATAAACTCAATGATAAACTGAATGTGCGGTTACCGTCAGATAAATTTAGTATAACATATCACAGTACATACATACATGTATTGAAGCTAACGTGTCTGGAAACAAGTAAAGTAAAAGGTACACAAAAGGAGACTCTTCATAACATTACCACGTTAAAGTTTGGGGGTTTCGGGGCCAGATTTACTATACAATCACTTTTGTTTACTTAGCTGCTACAGGCTCTCCTAACTTAAACAGATATATCAACATTGTCATGTTCCTGTTACTGTATGTTTAACATTCACACTTCCATGTTCCCTCCCCTGTTACCGTGTGATTAAGATTCAAAGCCTTGCTGTAGTCAAACACTCAAACATTACCTTCTATCTCTTCATGACACCCTTCAAAGAATACATGTAAGAAAGCTAGCAGCGATTGAGAACTGTGAATACTTTTAGCAGAACTTAAGTACTCATTGGACATGAAGCTTGCACATTTAAAACAATCAACACAAAATCACAATTTGGAACATTTCTGTTTTCATATTTAGTCAATGTTTTCATATTTAGTCAGGGGTTCAATGTGATGAATCTAACAAAGCTGTAAACTGCAAAGTTTTCAAAGCCAAAAGTTGACCTCACTGATGGAGAGAAGTAGTTACACAGATTCACAGAATAACAGTTGGTCCTCGGCTAAAGGGAAAATTGACTGTCTAAACGACTTTATATCTCAAATTTGGCACAAAAACAAAAAAACAATAAAAATATGATACCACTAAAACAATTATTTCAAATATATTTCTATCCCAGAAATCTCTACAAATTTACAGCCCTTTATTGGTAAAATACTAAAATAATGTTTGAAGGAGCTAAATAGGCAGCTGTTATTGATGATCTCCTTCAAACACAGGGGACCCCACACTCAGTAAAAGCTATTTAGAAGTTTTCGCAAGGAAAACTCAAGAAAAAGTAATAAAATATTCCCAACCAGAAGTTTAAAGGTGAGACATGAAAGAATGTTTCCTGTGTATTGAGAACTGATTTAATGTTCGATGTCGGCTACATCCAAATAAAATGTTCATCCTCAAGTTTTGATGCATCATCATGTTGAAGTAAGAAAATTATAAAACCACTGAACAGTGATGAACAAAGAAGTTAAGAGAAAGAATGAAATGTCTAGACTTTATGAAGGGTATGAGGATGGTGAGTGGAAGCATGGGTGGAGGTGTCAGGTATTCTTGCTGTGATAATAAGGTCCTCATTCCTCCACTCCCACCCCCTTCCCCCCCTATTTCCCCCTACGCAAAACCACTACAGTAAGAACACTTATCAAGGAGGGAGATATGGGTAAGCGAGATACCAGGGGCATTATCAATCATTTTAAATTAACAATTGACAGGCAACTATATCTGTCATGTGGTTACAATCAACTTTAAATTTATTTGAATCTCTGCCCATGTTTGGCATAACATCAGGTAACAGCTTGTTTGCTTCATGAGACTTTATTACCACTTTGGGTATTTGGGAGGAAGGAGTGAACATTTTTCCCACAATGAATATATGGTATCATTCACCTAAATATCAAGAAACTAATATTGAGCTTTAAAATGCTAAGGCCTACCTTTCTCCCATTTTTGAGTACCCTTCCTCTTCCCCTCCCAATCTCCCACCCCCCCCCCCCGGCCCACTTGCCATAAAACTGGACACATATGCCCAAAAAATTATTGAATGAATCATGGACAGATGAAAGCAAATAATATCTACTTTCAATTTGTTATAGATATTTTCTGAATGACTTACATTGGAAGAGTTTTTCACACCAGCTGATGATGAGGTTGTAAGTTCTTCGGAAGTACTTGGAGTTCCCGGCGGTTTCACCAAACCATCTAGTATCCTAACTAAGAGGATATTGGTGGGAAGTTCTTTGACGTCCGTTATAGGAACCGGTTCCCGACACTCTGGGCATCTCAGGTCGTTGTTGGTCTTCAAGATCGTTGAAAGGCATCTAACGCAGAATGTGTGCTGACAAGGAAGAATCCTACTGGTTGCATCTAATCTCTCCAGGCAGACGGAGCACTCCAAAATGTCAAAGATCGACTCCATGGTAACCTGCCCCACCACCGTGAGGCCTGCTCCTTGTGGTATCCCAGAGATGTTCTTCAAAAGCTACAGATTCAGTAAATCAAATTATTCTCCTGTATATAAAAGAAAAGGAATGTATCAATGACTGACAAGCCACATAGTGTTCAGCTATGTCAAAGTTCTAAGAAATATTCTGTAAATTATTAAAAAATCACTAAATTAAGTAAGCATCATAACTATCCATATTTTGATCTGCCAAATCCAAATCCCACCATTAGGCTGAGTTAAATTACACTGGGGAATTTGATTTAAATTTCTTCATAGTTAAACCTGTCAGGTATTGCCTGCTGATATATGTACCATTCCAATAATACTCCTCAACGGCTAGGAAAATTATATTTCCATGTCTGAGGGAGTCCTTTTTGGGGGTTAAATCTTTCAGGTGCAAAGCTCAACCAGATGTTATTTGTGAACAAACACTCACCATTGATAATTCCAAGTGTTCAGTGCCTGTTTCAAGTGGACATTTATTTCATTCTTAGGCCTAGGTAAATATGGCAACACTATTCATCAAAAAAAAAACATTGACCCAAGACATGCTCTTCGTAGGCACAATACCCTGACTTAAATAGTCTACTGACTTTATACAGCCGGGCCTCAACTGGGTGAGGTACGAGTCCTAGCCTTACTTCGGCTTGAGTACTCCCACTTCTTATCTTATTTTTACCACTAGTAGTAGTGACTAGTATGGGTGGGTGGGTCTAACCATGCTTATCAACAATATGTTGCTAGTAGTAGTACGTCATAGGCCTACACTACTCTTTTAAAAGGCTGATTTCTTCTTCTTGTCAGACGTAATTCGCCGGCTACTGCTACAAAATCGTCAATAATAGGCCATGGGCTAACTACAACGTTGGATGTAATTACCATGTAATACTTGTAATACATTACAAATAGCCTAACGTTGGCCTAAATTAAAAACTTTGGTCAAACCCGTTGTCATTTATCACCTAGCCTTTCTCATGAATGTTGATCATAACGATACTCACACAAAAGCATTTACGGGCAAAATTTGATGCGTTCCAGGACCATTCAACGATTTACTGGCTAAAATACTGTCGATATTTACAGTTGTTGGTTGCGAACTGTGGTCCCTTACGCTCATACCAATTGTGTGTCTGGCTATCTCTGCTCGGTCCGGTTCCGGACGTAGGTACGGTAGACAGATTGCATGCTCTACTTTCGTAACACTATTACTATGTAAGCTGTACAGTAAAATACGCATGTACAACAAGTGTATGTACGTGAGCGGTATCGTTGGCCTTTAAGGCCTGACCAGAAACTTAAAACCTTAATATGCTATCGTTTTCTTGGAATCGAAAAAAAATCAGATTCGGCATGAGTAAGGGGGTAAAAATTCTTGGATTGTAACATGAGTTGCGTTGCGTTGAGTTGAGTTGAGTTCAGTAGAGTTCAGTAGAGTCCAGTAGAGTTCAGTAGAGTTCAGTTGAGTTCCGTTAAGTTCAGTTCAGTTCAGTTTAGTGCAGTTCAGTTCAGTGCATGTACGAACACTCTAAACTATTCAAGAAATTCAACCCTTACGTTAATCTCAAAAACATTTGCTTCTGGTAGGAACTGAGGTTATTCTCTGAGGAGTAGAAGTAGCAAGAATTTAAAAGTTTGAAAATGAGTGAACACTTTCTCATTGAAGTATAGATGGGTATAATACTTATTCTGGGTATGCTCGTTCCGCCCCCCCCCCCCTCCCTTATCGGGCTTATCCTGACCTGACGCAAAACAAACGTACCATACTATTCATTCTCGTACACTTGAATACACTCGTTTCTGGAGCAGTTCTGTAGGGTTTGCAAAGGATATTTGTGGAGTAATGATGTAGCGCCATCACATATTTGGTATACTTTACTTAATTGTATGCAAATAAACTTAATTTGAATGTTATGCTATCAGACCTTGACAAAGTTTTCATTACAAGAAGAGTAGAATACATTTTCTCAAAGAAAGCAGCTGGTATCGATTTGTCTTTATGATTGTAAGTTAAGTTGCTCCCGCGCTACAATGACAACAACGTCAAACAGAAATGATTCATGGTTTCATTAAAAAATTGCGGTGTGTACCTAATCTTTCGGGACATTATTTGACCATGACCCGGACAACTTTTTGGAGCTTTCATATCATTTCCTAAAATATGCAGGAATAGTAACCCAAACTTTGAAACGTGACTAATGTCAGAACACTGCTGTCGAAATACAAGGGAATGATGGCGCTCTGCGAGAACAAGCCGATATTTACATTGGTTAATCTACGCGTATTTGGTGAAAATGAGTAGAGTAATAAAGGCAAGCTTATATCTCTCTATTGCTTTCGGGAGTTGCGTAGGGTGCAGATAAATGTCTTCCCCGAAATAGTAGAGAGCAAAAGGTCACTATCTACGGCTCTGGTCTATAGATTCTCATAGTTAGAATCAACATTTTCATGAAATTGAAGAGCTCATGAATGGTCAGTGTGTCAGCCTATCCAGATGAAGGGTGGTAGGGCTTAGCCAGTAAGATCTTCTATGACTTAGGGAACACCGGTAGTTGGAGGATTTAGTGTGTAAGTCAATGGGGAAATGATACGGCATATGATACATTTAATACGCGGACATAGTTTGTTTAGTGAGAGCCCATTCATAACCACAAATTTGGCTGTCACTCGCGTCTGCGTATATCAACTTCAGGTATGTTATCGTATGGGAAATTCTCCATCTGGAGATGTTTACATGATACAAAGCCTATACATAATTGTCACACATGGATGAATTATATGTACTGTTATTTGTTTTAATTGGAAGCCTACGTGGTTACTTACGTGGTTGCATTTAGTAAATTCCTTAACGTGTAACATGAGTTATGCTTGTCTAAATCCATATAACAAGTAACGCATAAACAAACCGGTTCCTAAGGCATCTAATAACAACCGTTTGCCCTTTTGACTGAAACCAAAGAAAACAAGCAGTAAAAGATATTCACAAGTATGTCATTTGTGTTTACAACTTTAATGAATTGCTCCACATAGTACAAGAACTCGTATATGTATCTAAAGTTTATGGCAAAAATGTCGTTAATATCAGTTTTAATGAAGTGAAATTAGTATAGTTGTGAAGATGATATGAAAGATTTATCAGTTTCGTTGTGCATATACAGTAAA
>JAIPMN010002484.1:0-26200 GCA_020650975.1 Apostichopus californicus
GGGGGACCCCTCCCCTTAGACCCCTCCCCCATGTCCGCGTACAGACAGTCCCGCCTACTTTTCAACTTGACCCACCTACTTCATTTCTTAACAAAAACCCTGTTAAGCATTTGATAACTGTCACCTAATTTCCTCTTTTATGACTGGCCTTTTTCTGTACATCAAAGGAAAGTGACAGATGCCAACAATTTTTAATAGTGCTCATTAAAATCTTTTTTTTTTCTCATATGAAAACCAGTTAAAGTGAGGAGTAATGGACATTCCAAGGGTTTTCTTCCCTCCTTTTTTTTTGTCTTCTTCTTTAGCTTACCTTAAACAATCAATTTACATATTCCACTCTGTAATTCATGCTCAGTATATCAACCAAAGTTGATTTTTTAGGAGACTGCCTTATTTATATCACTGACCAGTTTGTAAGCATGTCCAGACAATCTGCAAATTATTAAAAGAAGCCTATAACAGCAGTAAATTAGGACTCTAAGCCAGTAATGTTAGTAGAGACAAAAAGTTTGCATCCCAGGGACGCAAGTGAATGTTCTACACAATATATAGGGCAGATGGCTCAGTGCCCTAGCTTCGCTGTTTCACAGGGGCGGCCCGTCCTGCCTCTCTTTTCGCCCGCCTTGACCTGCCCTTTCAACCGATTTTCACTGCCCAGCCCCTCTTTCAACCGCCCTTGTACTTCCCTGCATATCTATCGCTAAATTCCACAGTTCACTACTGCATGTTCATATGCCTGTTCAAACTTCAGAGTTTCAACTATACATGCGCAAATACTCAAAACCTGATCCAACATTTACCCGATCCTGGGTGCTTTGCAGTGTTTGCAAACAACCAGCTCCACAGAATATTACAGTAGACCTATGTAAATAACTCGTTACGCAATGTCGATTAGAAAATATCTTCAATGGATACTTTTGACAATGCATGGAGTACAGTAGTTGACACACAAAATATGCACCCCCCCAAAAAAAAATGAACGAAGCACGTGGTCAAAGGGACCGTGAAAAATTTTGCAACGAAGAAACTACTGGGGTATGATCAAATGCACATTTTACATTAATTAGCAACTCTCAATAGGGACAGAACACACAGGCCTACTCTGAGATGAAAATCTATTTCAGTATCAGAGATGTTAGCTTCCCTAAAAATTCATAGATTGTCTCAACTCATAACATTTTTTCAAAACAATCATTCAATATTACATGATAGTCTCAGAAACAATTCAAGTGCATCTTCTCACCATGATCACTTGTTGTCGAAACGTAATACTGTATGTGTCAACAAGGCCTAACGTTATGATATTCAAGTGCACACATATGATAGCCTATACCACAAACTTTGTTTATCTCTACACAGGGGAAAGTAACAATGCAAGTCATTGTTGTTAAACAACATACTTGTGTTCATTGAGCACTAGTTACAGATGCAAGAATGTTTCCAGACAGGGTAGGGACTATTAGCCAATCAAATCACAGGAATTTTGGAAAAGCATTGATTGTCTATTTTTAGCATGAAAATCTCTGTAATGGAGTGTTGTTGAGCCTGTATCTTGCGGTTGATTGTTATATATTTATTTTCAAACAAATTCGATGATCTGTAGGATTGGAAGAAATTTTGGTTCTTTTCAGAAGAAGGAATGAAAGATGTTCGTTCAAAAATGTGTTTTGTTTTGTTTTCTATAGACCTAGTTGTGAGTGTGTACTTGGGGTTTGTTTCTCAAAAAGAAAGCAATTTGAAGATTTTGTGTCCCTGGCCATAACATTGCGTCCCTGGACGCAGAATCCTGCGTTCGTAACAATGCCGATCAGCACTAGTACACGCTACACAGACAATACACCCATACGTACAGAACACGCTACACGGGAAATACACCTGTATGTATAGTACACGCTACGCAGGGAATATAATTTGCAGCAAAATGGATAGAAGTGAAAGTTGAAAAGGTTCACAGTCCAATATCATGGCAATGCCTTTTCATATGACTTTGCAACAGTAGATTGATACTGTACTAAGTGTTGGGATGTATAAAAATGTTTGTATACAGAACTGCCACTTTATCTAGCACAGAGAAACAAAGAATGAGCCTACCATGCTTAATGTGACCACTAAATTTATCCCAGTTTCAAATTAGCTTCTTTTTACTGCACTTTGCATACAGTGCTACAGTAATTTAACTTCCATACTTAATTGATCCATAATAGTGAAAATCCACATGTTTGACTGACCTACTATTTAACAAATTAAGTTAATTTTTCCAGATTGCAAGTGTATACAATGAGATCGGGGACGGTATTACACATGTTACATATTTCTTCTCACAGCAAAGTTTGCCGGTACATACTGTATCCTCTATGCTCTATGAAAATAATAGATTCAGCTCTGATTCTTATATGCAAATTAGGCCAAGTGAGGCATGTCTGCTATGAAAATATTTTACCACATTTATTTAGTATCAATCTTTGGTTTTTTATAACTTACATGTTTTCTCGCAACTTAATACTGTGAGCATCTCTTGTTCCAACTATGCAACAAAAAGAGTAACCAAACATGTGTATATATTAGAATAGATGTCCATGCAAAGTTCATGCCAGGGATATTTTGTCATAAGCAAACTGGCTAACTTTAGACAATATGTGAACCGTTATGACAATAGCCAACTAATTTAATATCCATCAGCTGCCATAAAAATGAAGAAAGTGCTCTGGTGGAGTGGTGACCTTTATACAGCTAGACCGTTATGCTATTTAAAAATCCTTATAGAACTTACTGACAGCTCAATAAAACACATACCATTCACAGGTAGTACAAGTACCAACTTTCATTTTCACTTGCTTATATTTGTACTATGCATATAAGTGGATTCCTGACTTGCGGTTTCTCTCATCTGCATCAATGGCAGAATATTCAATGATAAACCGTGTCCGTGGTTTATTACAGAATCAAATCGCAACTTCCAAGTTTGAATGCTCCAATTTGTTTTTCATATTCGTATTTATCTACTGTATCCACAATGTTTAACAAATACTGTATGTTCAAGCCCACCAAAAAAAAATTTGTTTTTTAAATTGAATTTAAGTTTGATGGACTTTTCTTTATTTTACTGCATAACCACCTAGTGGCCACCCTCTGAAAATTAAAAGAAAAACAAAAAGGGGGGGGGGGAGGGGAGGTGGGGGAGGGGAAAAAGGGAGTTAAAAGACATCAACATTTCCTCCAAACCAGTGACAGTATCCCTTTAAAGAACATCTAGAGAATGATGTCATCCAGGACTGCTTTTTCTTCGAAAGTATTTCAACCTACTTTCACCGACAATGAATCATGACTTCTAAAATCTCTGAAAACATTAAGAGTTAGGAAATGACTCCAGTGAGCTGCTCCCCCTGCGTGCACGAATCCATCTCAAGTACATTCGTAACAAGATATATGCAAACAGCAGGCTAATCAGATACCGGTCATGATTACATTTTTCTCTACAAATATGCCATTTATTTCAACTGCGAAACTTGTGGACTGTATCAGCAGGGTTCCTAAGCAATCTCTGTGGTTGGTCTTTCCACAAGGGGGCGGGTGTAGATATCCTTCTGCAGCATTGGACATGCCCAAGGTGTTGATTGGGTGATTATATCAGCTCTATATGTCAGCTTGAAACCATTCTGATGTAGGCAGGAGGGAAGAGACCATCATGCAACTTCTCCAGTGTTCATGTGATCAACTGATTTGTTTACACTCAGATTAGCACTGAAATGAAATGATTAACCCTAAGAATGCAACTTAAAGGGGCTGCATGTAGAGACCCAAACAAAGTTCTACATATGCCAACTTGACCGCAGCATAGCCGACAGCTATTACCAGGCCAGACTAGGGGTGGGGGGCTGGTTCCTGATTTTCAATGCTTTCAGAGTAATGTTTGTTTCAAATAAGGCAGCCTATCAACTCAAGGAACATTTTAACAGATTACTGCTTACATTGCTACAGTTACTACTTATTGAAGGCAAATATGTGTACCCTTACACTTACATATTAACATGTAAATATATATGTATCATACTTACACATTGAATTCAAAAGAAGTACTCTCATGCTGATTTTGGTTGGTGTACACAAGACAAAGGAAAACAAAACAACAACAACAACAGCTGAATCTTGTCAAAATTATTGAGTCTGTGACTAATATCTTTACCAGCAAAAGAATTTGCAATAATGTTATTACTTTCTCACCAAACGATGAACATTACTGCTTCTAATGAATTTTTGAAGTAACGATAAAAATGTAGACAGTTTATCGGAAATCACAGGCTTCCACTGGAAATACTCAAAAAGTATGTCAACCACTCTCTGAAAATACCATAAAATTGAAATATGTGAGGAACAATCCAACGTCTTATTGCTTTTATGCTAAAATACATATTCCTTTTCTTCATCACAAAACTCAAAATATCAATTACTTTTCATAGGGAATGATTTACTGTTGATTCATACAAGACTAATTGAAAAGCAAAAATTTTTATATTTCTTTTAGTTACCTTTATTTTGGCAATTTGATTTATAGCTTGATATTTCGTACAGGATAGAGTTTTGGATCATCTGATATTTATGGTAAAGGAATATTCGTCTTTCTTGAAATGCAGGTGCAGTTTACAGGTTTGATAAACTTTCATGAAATACTGTACAATCCAACAAGAAGGTGTATAGTCTGCATGGTTCCATCATCTAGCAAGCTTACATAGAGACTGTTGATGATATGCTAATTAAGGTAACGTACACCCTACTTTGTGTATCACATCTCCTCAGCAGAATGGAAAACAAGAGGATTAAACCTCGATCCACTTCTAGAATCAGCTAATTTCATTCTCGTGCAGAATATTGGTAATAGCATGTTACGCCTGTGAACGAATGTTTCCCATTAAGCCGGTTACTGAGGTACTGTAGATGTGAAAGTGCATATGTTGGTTGCAGACAGGTAAGCATGGCAAGAGTGACTTGTAATATTTTTTGACACATTTTTGGTATGCAATATTCAATTGAATTACCACTCCCCTCTCCACCCCCTAAGCTCTCCACACCCCCCTCCCCCTCCTGTACCTTTGTTTCCCATTTACATTAACAGTTTGAATACATCATTACTATTTCTTTTAAATAGAAAGTAACCAAATGAGGACACAAATTTAAGCCAGACACATAATGATAGAGTTCATGTTATCATTATTATATTATCACAACCCTACATTGGTGGATCTACATGACCTAGAATGAGGTTCATCAAAAGCTTTACGAATTAATTTCATAATTTTTACAAAGTTGTCAATTCTCCAATCTCCCTTCCCCCCTCCCACCTCCAAAAAAAATATATTAATCAATCAATCAATCAAAAAAGAGTTGTTTTTTTTAACTCCCTAAGATTAATCCACATAAATTATGAAGTTTAAACATCTGATATACCTGAGTTACCCAGCTTACAGGTCAATCTGTTTGTTACATATCTAACATACATACGTACATACAAACATACACACAAACATACACACCACCACCACTGCATGGATTCCTTCTGCCTTCAGCCAGAAATCAATTTTCAAACCTGTGCATGGATGCATGTACCCCTTGCAGTACATTATTATATTTCTCTTAACCGATATTAATTCCAATTTGTTTTGATATTTCTACACAACACTGATGTTTAATGTGGTATCTAATGTTAGGATTGTTAATGTGGTATTTCATACACTACTGCAAAGTTAAATTCAACATTTTCCTCACAGGACCAAGAACTTTGAAGGTATACCATCATGATACATCCACTGCAGATTGCAACCATAGCACTGGCCTGACAAATCTTCAGAAGTAGGTCATCCCAAATTGTAAAAAACTGCTGAAAGTCTTCCAAAGATCTGTAGAATCCCAAATGCTAGCCTGTTAAAACATGCTAAACTTCCTTTACGACATGAGTTACATTTCTCGTTTGATGTTTTGATGTTTCAGTGAAGAAAATTAAGAACAATACTTTGAAGGTGGCAGTATTTACAAACTGTCATAGTTCGACCATCACTGACCTAGTTTGTTCTTTTAATATACAAGGCTCAATAATACTTCACTTTCCAATTTTCTTCTTTAAAATCTTAAAAAGCATTTCAAATGAGATCTAGTAAAAATTTAAAATATTGAAATTTAGCATTAGTAGGACTTTGTTGGTTTTAGTGTGGTACAAAATTTGAAAATCAAACAAACTTACTTCCTTCTTTTTTGTGCAAAATATTTGGCTGATGTAGTACACTGACAGTAGGTCATCCAATTTTCTTCATTAACATCATTAAAAGCATTTCAAATAAAATCTAGTAAAAATTTACAATACTTACATTTAGCATTAGTAGGACTTTGCTGGTTTCAGTCTGGATCAAAATTTAAAATTAAAGGAACTATTTCCTTCTTTTTATTTTTGCAAAATATTTGGCTGATGTAGTACAGCGACAGTAGGTCATCGACAGTTTGAAAATTCTAGTTTAACGACCTTGAATGACTTTGTACCGGTCCATCTCAAATTTCAGAACACTATCTCATGGATCATTAAGAGTGATTATTACTGTAAATGCCTATTTTTAAATCCCAAATTTAAATAGTTTGACAGCAACAACCTTGAGTGACCCCAACCAGAATACAGTAGAATAAAAACTGAAGCAGTGAACATGCCAGCATAACTTCAAACTTTCCAATCTTCGAGAGGGTACTCATTTTAACGAATCACTTTTGATAGCAAATATCTTATCACCTCATTCCTTCCATATTTCCATATTTTCACTTGATAAAACCAATTTCATGTTTGGTTGCCCCACAATCTATTACATTTAATTTATTCCAATTGACAACAACACTTTTTTTTTTATGTTCCACAAAAAGGAAAGAGTGGTTGGCCTCACAAAAACATACGGCAGGTTTTGCCTTGGCTTTTTGAACAGCAGGACTTTGAACTCAAAGACTCCTGCCCTGAGGCAGGACTCTACGGTAGAGACAACCTGCAAATATTCCTATGAGTCCTTTAAATAGAAAGTTTGATGATATGCCCAACATTTATTCAACTAGTATCACTTACTGGAGGCGACCATGGGAAGCTTTTCAGAGCCGATGAGCGATAGTCGTTTCCTCCTCGAGTGTGCGTCCTGAACTTCACCTTGGCTGTCTAAAGGTTGGTTTAATTACCTCCAGTGTCAAGGTCTTTCACCTACAAATGCATGGAATCAATGAGAAAGGGAGAAAAGTGAAATGTAGACAGGCCAATTAACACGGAACCTGTTCAAGAATCTATCCATGTTTCACAAAGCACGCATGCATCTCTCTATCTCAAGAATAGAGATTTTTGTCACTGATTCAAAGTCAGTCATGGAAGAAGCTGTATAAACATTCATGAGGGAGTGGGAGAGACTTTATGTGGAGCTTAGGGCACACAAACTCAAAGGACTCTCTAGCGGTGACTTTGCAATCGTCCTCATCAACGTCGTCGTCGGAGAAATCGTCGCCGTGGCAATGCATTCTCACGAACCAAAGAGATGTAATTAGGGAGGACCGGTACCCTTGAGGGAGGTGTGCTTAAATGCATATATATACCGAAATGGCCCTGAGAGTCTGCTTATAAAAACACGAGAGGAACAAACGTCAGAGTTTGGATCCAGTTCCTAAGACATTTCATGAAATGTTAAGGATATAACAGAGAAAAAAAAGATGAGAAAATATAATAATAGACGTTACAAGCATCGCACACTGAAGGATATTAAGATCTGAGCAAGAGAGGAGCATTTAGCAGTAACTGCATTTATAATAAAGTATGTTTTATTTCAATTCTCATATTTTTGGAATGGGAGAAGAGAGAGCTTTCTGCAAGATAGGAAAATTATTCTACCATGCAGACAAAGAAACTCCTGGCATACTTGGCAATCAACATATAGAAGAATTAATTTTATTTCAGATAATTGTTCAAATTAAGATTTTAATCGATTCCCAGAATATTAACTTGAAAGTCACTTAGGCAGGTTTGGTTGTTCGGTTGAGTTTCATGTATGTGTGTGTGTGTACATTAATACTAAGAGTGGAATCTTGGAGTACTGTTGACAGTACTTAACAGCACCAGTTTTCAAAACAGCAATTTACAATAATCACAAAGTGTCTCCAGATACTGTCAATTTTCATGATGTAGACGTTTCACACAGAAATGGATAAGTTGGCTAGATAACAAACTGAATATATCATAACCTAAAATCAAAATAATGATACCTCAACTCTCCAAATATTAAATACGTAATTAATACAAATACTAACCCAGTCATGATGGTCTCTAATTTAAAATAGTTACTGAGCAAATCAATTTCATTCACATAATTGTACAATTTCTTACAGGTTTTAATATTTTGTTTAATCATCCAAACCAGTAATTTTTTTAAATCCATGTATCATACTGTGTACCCATTCTCCAATACTCACTCTCCAAATAGAAATAGTGTATTACATATTTTGAAGTAATAACTTACGAGCAAAAAAAAAGAAAAAAGACCGACTCTGCAAATAACCAGGTTTTTTCTTCTTTTTTTTTCTTAAATTAAATGGCTTTCATAGGATCCTCTTGCAAACTTTATCCTTTAAACTTCTGCTAGCCTGCTGCTGCTAGTTTGATTAACTTCCACGATAGAGAGATGCAATCACATTTTTCATCTATCGCTTTGAAGAAATTCTCCAGAAACCTGAACCGAGAAAGGAAAATTCATCAAGTTCGGAGGCACTCGATATACTCATGAGAGGATTTTAGAAACATTTGCAGTAGAAATATGATACAAGGAAATGAAATTCTGTCGACTGCCTTATCAAGGAAAAAAACAAGACTCTTTCCAAACATTGCAAAGAGAACTTGTGTCTGCTGTGGACGTGAACGTCTAATCAATAATCACGCAAAGTAATCTGAAAGGAAGATTTGAAATGTTAGTATGGGGAAGGACATCCGATCCTTCGTCGCCATCGACGACGACGACGACATACAACAAGTGTTTGAACAAATAAAAGGAGAAGAGAGGGGAACCAGATTGGTGTGAAAAGAAGGTTCACTGTCCGGGAAATCAGACAAAAATAAATATAATGGCTAACCTTAAAAAAAAAAAAAAGAAGGAAATTTAATACATTCACTGACATCATGGTGGTGGTAAAGGACTCACATTAATGTATGATAAAATGATGCAAGATCTTCATCCTAGATGGACTTTCAATGACCAACACGTATTCAAACAAGACGCTAACTATTTATGCAGTTTTTCCTAAAGTTGCCTTGTATCTGAACTGTGTTGTCCAAAGGAAAAATCGATTTTTCTTATTATATATGCATATACTAAGACATGAGAAGAAGGTAGAAAAAAATAACTGTTTTCCACCTGTTTTGTAGCAACCTGTACTGTAGAGTGATACTGATGCAGTTGTTCAAACACCCGCCCCCCCACCCCTTCCCCCAAAGTTGCACTGTACACAACAAGAGTATGAACCTTTGCCTTCGATTCTGATGCAATCAAATAAATCTGTAGATGATAAGTTTTTCAACTGTTGATACTTGTGGTACAGTAGTGGTACATTATCACATTTTACATTCAAACATCTGTCAAAAAAAAAAAAAAAGCTAATACTTGTGGGTACATACATATCACTTCTTTCATCAGAACAGTATTTTTCATGTAATGTTGTAAACTCCATGCTCCCTAATGACCTTTAACCCTACATTCCTGAATTTTTAGCAAATAGACAGTATGTACATGAACATGTACATGTACATGTATGTACAGTATAGTACTAGCTGCTGTTGGAGAATCACTTTGTGTATTATATTTTCACACAATGGCCTAAAATGAAATTAAACGATCTAAACATCCCAAATTGGTCATCAAACATGATCATTGTTAACTTGAGTTAAAATCCATCAGAGATTGAACAAGGTGGACTAGGTGGATAGCCATTTTGAAATATGCCCAGAGAGCTTAAATGTATAGATAGGTCTATATATATTAGATAGACACAATTTTATTTAATTAAAGACATGCACATTGCTGAAGTTAAATAATACAGACTGCAAGGGAAAAATATGAAGTATACTAATGCACAAATTTTGGAACTGCGCCGACCCGAGTCTGGACTTGGTAGTAATTTTCACGGTCAGACTCCCAGGTTCCCATTACTGGTTTTTTGAGTACGGTAATGTTAATATACCTGCTAATGAGATAGATTAATGCAAACTTAAGTTCAGCTACCATATTTAATATTAAGCTGTTCAGTTCCAGTACATATCGATAGATTCTACAAGAGAGCTAATAAGTGATTTAGTGATGGGAGCGGGTATCCTGTCCAAAAAAAGAAAAATTACTACAAAGTCCATACTTCCATACTTGAAAGGATCAAGCAACACGTGATTGGTCAATAATTACACATCGGACATCACCATTTTACAATAAGGGTTGATTGATGTAGTTTCTAGAAAACTTTCAAACTAATCTATGAATAGCCATAACCACCTGGAGGGCTAGCCTTAGGTGCACAGCAGTGAAGAAACAGGTTGGATCTGGCATATCCCAAGTACTGTATAAGTAACGCAACTTTCTTGTAAGAAGTTTTGATTTTCAAAATAAACTCCAGTTAATAAGTACTGTCTCCCCCACTGCTTAACTTTAGCAATTTTATGCAAATAGACCCCAACAAATGCTTTGAGGGATTTTCAATCAAGCAAACCACATTTTCAAGAGTAATTCGTTTGATGAGGCAATGCACTGTTAGATTTGAAACGCCATAGAGTTCCACACAGTTTGCAAATTATGAAACTTATGTCACAAATCACTAAAAAACATCATTGGGACAAACAAACAAAATTGCATTCGTTGATTTAAAAAAAATAACTTTAGGATATAAGGGGTAAATGTTAATATGCAGCCTTGCTTTATAAATCAGTTCATGGGTTATTTACAAATCTTACTACATATTTGACTGCAGGCCAGTATAGCCTATATACATAGTAACGTTAAGCTCATGTATGCCCCTGTAGTATAGGCCAAGTTGGGTTTTTGGTTGAATGCGTAATGAACAAGTACCCAGGGGACTGACTGAAATTAGCAAACAGGTATCCCAGAGCAAAATGTTTGGACTGTTCCTATCACAAATGGGATGATAACATTGCAATGGTTGGAAACAAAAGTTGGATACAAAGTGTGGCCAGAATAGATGTTACAGCAAAAATACTGCAATGTCAGAAAAACCTGTGGTGCTATTTATCTCTGTACGTGAAGTGCATGATGTCAAATCATTGCATAATCTATTATAATATTCTCATTTCCTCATTTCAATTTTGAAATTGTATAAACACTTTAGTATCACATAGACTATATGATTCTCTGTTTGCTTGGAACAATATTTAACATGCTTAATGATGGTAAATTGGCAACATCCTATATAAACATGTGTTAATTACAGTTACTTATATATGTACAATACATACATTGTTATACAGCATTGATAGTCTAGATATTACATTGCATTATATGAAGAGGAAATAGAATCATGTTTGAAACACTGTGGTCTGTAGACCATAAAATCTGCAGCAGCAATAGCCAGGGTATCTTGCCGAAACCTTCCAGGATTTTCCTGCAAACATTTTTGCCATGCAGTATGCAGATTTCCGGCAACTGGTTTCATTTTTGTACTTTAAAATGTTGGTATTAAGCTGCTCTGTGAATGAGCTGTGTAATATATTCCTAATGTCATACCACATTTACCCACTAAAACTAAAACGGAATTCAGACTCCCAGATTGAAGCATGTGGTTCAAACCACAGTACACGGTAAGCCAATCAAATCATCAGAAATTAGCTACTTGAATGAACCCTGTAATGAAGTTGTAGTTGGCAAGCTACCTCTCCATTTACAACTTCAATCAAGCACTGCTGCATTATTTTACGTTCTTTTTATACAACATGCATGTAGGCGGTTTATAATAACGGCATATATCTTAAATCACATAAGTTCCTCTAAACTTTAGCTTAACACATTGTTAAATAAGTCTACAGTGCCCTTTCATTGACCTCTAATTGAACTTTGGTCGTCCAAAACAAAGTTTAGTGGTGTCAGACGATCGGACAAAATGTTAAAATCAGTCCTGAATTTAGGATAACTTTGCAATGAAAAGAAAAGTCAAACATTATGCTGATGATTTTTACTTTATTTCCTTTAATACCTGTTTTTTTATATTTATTTTTAGTTATTTATATGAATGTATGTGTGTATGTATGTATGTATGTATGTATACATGTATGTGTGTGAGTGCACAAGATCATTTCCCTGAGGACAACAAATTTCCAACAAACCTGGTTTTGATGGTTCACAAGCTGTCGTCTACTCATTCTTTGAGAGACACATTCCTAAAGAGAGAAGCTTACAGTACATTAAATTTTCGAATTGAAGCTCACATGTTTTCCTCTATCAATATTTATCTAATATATATTTATGTGATGTAACTGTAGACTTATTCTAAAGGTTAATAATTTCAATGCACCCTTACCATGTGGGAAAACATGTTTCATGCATAAAGATTAAACACCCCAGCCACAGACAGATCAAATGGCCAAAAATGGAGACAAACTTGGAAGATATTTACTTGCCATATTTATGTACAGTCATGCAATGTTTACAATGTTCTCTTTGATGTGGGAAATTAACATACAGATAAAACTACAACGCAGAGAGTAGGCACCAAGTTAAGAGACAAATAGTCAAGTCTTGACAAGGAGACTGAACATTAATATTACTCAGACTTTCAGCAATGAAACTGGAAAGACTAATATAAATCTAATATAGTATATAAGATATAGGCAACATAATGAACAAATCATCATAGATTTCCTCCCCAAAACATGATTTTTCTTTGTTTAGATTTTTTTGTTTTCTTAGTTTTTATATCCAAATTTTTCTGGTTGTCAGCTGTAAAGTTGGCAGATCTCTATATATTGTCTGTTTGTCTGTGTACAGTATGTCTCTGTCTGTTGTGCAATGCTTCTACATGTAGTACTAGCTTAGATGTAACTCTAGAAAGCCTATGCACAGCTTTTCTCCTTCTTCCTTCCCCTATAGTCATTTAACGACACTATTTTTGCAATTAACAATTTATCTTGAAGTTGCATGTCACTTTCAGTAACACTAAGACTGTATTATGATACATTCAACCCGGGCACTGAAAGTCACCCAGAGCAACAAACCTATCGGACAATACCTCAAACACATTGCAAGTAATAATCTATACTCGCATTGCTTTAGTGCCCTAAACAGCAATGACACGTGGACAGCATTCTTACTACTGTCAATTTAACTATGGTGAGATTCAACTTTTTTATCATGTTTGAACCATTTCTAAAAAAAAATTTGAAGGGGTTTTTGAATGGATAAACACTGCCCTCTCATTTTCTACATCACCAGAGATGAAACCTCTTCTCAGTTTGGACGAACCTTGCATAACGCTTGATAAAGATCTAACATGTATGTATAAACATCGGCTATCAGATTGACAAGCAACCTTTTTGATATCCATTCATATGCATAGCTGCCTGCAGGACAGTACATGCTGTACATACATAGACCAACTTAACAGCATAATAACATGGCGATACATGGGCAAGATTTGTTGAATCTTAGCACTGAATCCAAATGCACTGTAGAATAAAATCAGGTACTGTTACAGTATGTCTGTCCCGAGACTAGAAAATTTGCTTTTGAAAATTGGTAGAACGGAACTTATTCGTATAAATGTGACAAAATCCTAGTAATTACAGTAACCGAGCCAATTTAGGACAATCGCTAATTAGCCTCAATGAAAACGAAAAAAATATTTTACAAAAATCATGGAACTCAGAGATTTGAATGTCACCCGAAACGAAACATGCTAACACATAAAGAAGAACAACTAACTTTAAACGGTCTGGTACAACAAATCCAAAGCTGACCATTTCAAGTTCCTCTTAAAATGAAACGCTAATTTACAACAGATGTGCAAATGTGCGTGACACGACAACGAGGATGAGCTCCCGCAGATGGCAACTCTCTGTGGGTTCAATGACATCCTCCTGACATAGGACAGTTTCCTCCTCTCAGATCTAAAACGATATCAATGTTTCAACAGCGGAGATGCTACTGGCTGACTCTGAAAATTACAAACTTCTGATGATGAGATGCATGATACAGTTCAATGTCTCATCTCTTAAAGAGATGTCATACCTTGAAAGAAATTAACAAAATAAATAAAGCCATCCTCAGTTCAAACCAAAGAAAGAGTGGTCTGTATTCGTAAAAGAAATTTGTGTAGCGAGACCGTTTGGTTTAATATGGGATCAACATTTCAAATCACAAAAACAGTATTAGAAGATCCTGCCTGATTGTGGAGTGATTAAGTTTTGAATGAACTTACTAAACACAATAGGAGAGCTTGCATTATTTATCAGTACAGTTAACCTCATTAATGATAATTCACACTAACATACAGAAGAGTTAACACTGCTAGTGAGGAGTACTAGTGTTCATTAGCCCTTGCAATCCATATGCAGTGGTCACGTTCAATTATTAACACAGCATACAGTATACTGCTTTAAGATATGAATCTGATCTTGAGGTTTGCATCCGTCTGTGTTTCAATCTTTTACAACTGTCACCCATGTCAATGATCCCAGAAGCTTAGACTTCAAGGGAAAAAAAGATGTAAGAGGGGAAACATGATGACAACGGGAGATTATCAGCAATAATTCCGGTCTAGGCTAAGAAATTGCATCTTGAATATGACTAATATTTTCAAAACAGTGTAGATATGACTCCAATTTATTGCATTATTTAATTTCCTGGCGAGGAATTTACTCACATAATTTGTAATTTGTCTCTCTCTCAAAATGTCAAAAGCAGTAGCATATATATTACTATAAATGGTTCTTTGGAGGAACTGTATGTAGGGCGGTCACCATCTTCACTTGGAGAGCTCCTATTATTTATGCATGGCCTAATCTTGAGTGAACGAGGCAAGTTCATCTATATCTAGGTACTGGAGAAACTTCTAAAGTCTTTATAGCTGGGCACAAACATCACATTATGTAGCATTATGACTTGTGGCTCCTGCAGCTGGGAGAGGAAACGATTACAGGTGATAAACTTGTTGTGCAATACAAATGTATTTCCTGTTCAGGTCCAATATACATATGTGCACACATGCAGTTACCAGAACAAGTGTTGAAATCCTGCTGCCTTTAAAATTTAGAAACATTTCAAGTTTTGACAATAATTCAATTGCCCTATTTCTCTCTTTAGATAGATATATAGAAGGAAAGTAGAAAAGATGGTAATAATATCTAAACTAATACATATAAAAATAAGTATTATCATCAACTGGTACAACACAGTGTTTTGACTATAATAGGAAGAGTAAAAAATACTGGATGTGGGATACAGTGCTAAAACATTGCCAACGTTTTGTAAGCAGGATATAGACACATAGATAGTTGACAAATTAAAAAAAAAAAATAGCATATGTTCATCAACTCTTGGACTGTCGTTTCACTGCTTTTCTGGTCACCTGTTAGCTGTATGGAAACTATGAGAAATATTCAGCCTGGTTTGATCGGTTTCCAAAGCAAAACCACAAAGGTCATGAAAAGCTAAAGTGGAAACAGTGCAGGAAACTAGTCAGTCATTCTTTGCTCACTAGGTTTAAAAAAGCTGCCTTAAACTTACTGAGCTCATACCAGATGTCACTCTGTGAGCCACACAAACTTTTGCAGGAAGAGTCTGGACATTTTCATATACATGTAATACACATATTGTTATAAATGCCAGGGCTTTCTTACAAACATTGTGTTCACGTATCAATAATCTTATACCTTTTAGTATTGTGGTAGGAATACTTGAAGGAGAGACAATCCCAACCAACATCACTGCACCTTGTGTGCCAGACATTTTATGATGAACATCAACGTTAAGATGCTGCGAAGACTGTGCTTTTAGTTAAGAGATATTATTATGGTTCTAATGTTGTTTCTCACACATATGTGAAGACTTGAACAAGTCTAAAATGGTATCTCAAAGCTACCCATTGTTGAATATTGAATGTTTCACATCCTTCATTGCTCTCTTTTCTTATTATATTTGCACATTTTGTCAGTTACATTTTATCAAGTCAGTTACTACTGTACTATTGGCACACATAATGGCATTGTGGTATGATACATCAAGTAAACAGTCGGTCACCTGACATATACCGTACATGTCAGGTGACCGACATGATGTACCGTTCCAACCCAAACAGAAGTAGTCTTGTCAAGAGTTGTTAATGGTTTGATTTGCTTTTCTCTGTTACGCATGAACCAACCTTGCAGCTGAAGCTAACTTCATAGCAGTTTCTGCTATTATTTGAACATTCAATACATGACATACAGTACTTACAATAGCCTATACCTATATATAATAAACATATATAATAAGGTAAACAAACATATATCACAGATGTTTAAACCAGGGATGTAAAAATGAGATGGATATTCAACTAGTTCACTGAGATGTTAAGCTTATCGATCAAAATTTAAGTACAATATTCCTTTTCAATTCCAAACTTCTGATTGACAAGTTGTGATTTTCGTTTGTTAATTGTTGTTTGTTTTTCTTTTCTGTGACAAGCATTTCCTCTGATACTGGTAAGAATAGCTGACAAGAGACGGTGCTTTGAAGAGAGCTTTTTACCGTCAGCCAAGGTAGCAGGTTCATCTCACAAAAAGTGAGAGAGTATGTTCAAATTTTATTAGCAAACACAACAGTGTACTACTGAGATGGATGTCTATATGAACAAACTAACACAAACAAGACTAAAGTCACAACTAATCTACAATTTTACACATTTTGCATACTGCACACCTTTCTATATTTATTCTAATAGCTATCAATGACATCTTTATCGTTTAAAATAAGTAAGACCAACCAACATTCGCATCAACTCACATCTAAAAATGTAAATTTGAATCTACTTTTTACAACATATCCTTTTGCTATTTTGGGCCTTGGAACCTACTTTTAAGTTTAGCAGATGACTGTGGGACACTGTGTACAAGTAGTTAACTGTGAAAGCTGCTTAGGAAAATATATTGAGCATCTCAGCAATGTAACAAAACTAGTCCAGTCACCTTAACTCACGGAAATCTGCTGTTTAAAGCGCCATTTCTACGAAAGGAATAGAGCGGTACTCTAGAAATTTATACAGCCTGGACTAATAGAAGTGGTTTTACCTGTCTACAAGATATCAAAATTAATTTTGAGCTAACAGTTATCCTTTAATAAATTATTCATAATTAGCACTGAAATGCTTGTTACCACATTGATGTGGTATTCCATGGCATTTGATTTCATAACAAGCACTCCCTCAACCTTGAGAACTTTCCTGCTATACTGTAGGTCTCAACGGACATTTGCATACACATATTTAGTTGTTTGGTTGGAAACAAAATGTGACATGGTCTTGCACCTTCTGGCTTCATGGTTCAATGCAGAACTTGACCTTTTATTAACAGAGCAACATTTGTAAAATTTACAGTAAGCACCTAGGAATACACATTAGCATTCCAATCTAGCCTCATATACAGTATATTGCAAATAAAATGAAATATAACATAAACTGCTATAATTTACTTCAATAGACAATCATTGTTTAGAATATGTGAGTTGTATGTTCTTGAATGCCAAGTTAACATCTTCTGCCTATATAACATAGCCTCCCCCGCCCCACATCGCCCTCCCCCCATGGCCCCATGTATGCTCACCCCCTCCAGTATCACAAACCAGTTACTGCCTCTCATATGAGAAATCCCAGGGGAAACCCTGGTACAAATATCTATACCCACAGTGTCATTTTGCAAATCAGTTCCCAAAACTGAGAGTCTTTTGCATATAAATGAAGTGAACCATTTTGTAATAAATGCAAAACAATGAGAAATGGATAAAATATTTGGCCTTCAGCTATATCAATACCTCTTGAATACACTAAATCTGGGTGAGGGTTAATGTAAGAATTGCCTGTACTCTGGTATAGTAGACATACAACACATCCCACCACTGTTAATCTCTTTTATTTCTAGGGCAATGAACAAAATAGGGCAGAAGGAGGTTTGATATACAGTGCTCTGTGTCGGTTTCCTTTATTGAATGTAGAGCTCAGGCTGAAACAAAGACTGCGCCACACTAATTACTAACGAGGGTGCATATTCATGTCACCTGCTATTAGTTATAGTTACTCTATGAAACTAAGACATATTCTGACCTGGGAAGAAGTAATCATTTTACTTCAAGGAGAAAGCTGTCTAAAAACTTTACTGTACACACTTGACCAACTTTGGGTCCAGCAGTCTTTGAAACTGTACCAAGTAACCCTAAAATGATACTTCCAAACAGATTGCCCATGCATGATATTTAACATACTTGAAGTCAAGTAGTCAAGTTAGAAGTAACTTTGTCCGTTTCTGATTAGTTTATGCGTTGCAAGTTATTACTACAAGGCAGAAGTATTATGTTAAATATCCTAAACAAGCTCACTAAAGGAGCATAAAGATCAATGATGATGATAGTGTTATACAGATCAGGGGCGTAGCCAGGGGGGAGCAACTGCTCCCCCCTATCAGGGTCGAAAAAATGTTAAAAACTGTTGTTTTGTTAGCATGGTATTTTGTCAGTGCTCTTTGATCTTGAATACTCGTCAGCTCCGTTAACTTGATTATAATAGTAGTAACATTCAGGCCTACTGATTCAGCTACTTAGTTTGGCAGATGCAATTAACTAAATTTAGCCTATAGTCTATTACATGCCTACAGTTGGCCACTGCCTAATAAAATACATATTGCCTACCTAACCGCACGCTATGGAATGTCACAAACCGTATGCACAACGACATCGTCGTTCTCATCTTTTCTATGATTCTTCCTAAGTTGTTGCACGAACAGCATGTTATGAGGCTAAGCTAGCAATCATACGTGATGTACGCTTCCTCCTAATAATTATTACACTGCTAATACACTGCGATAACGATATTTGTTTTAGGCCACTGCACATCTGGCTGTCTTACAAAATATGAAAGTTTATATTGTCCATCAGTTAAGTTCGTCATATGTATTTAAGTCCAGACATTGGACAATAAACAAGAATCATCCTACTGAAAAAATTGTAAAATAACACTATGTTTGTCTTTCTGATATCATATGTAAAAGAACATGTAAAAGAATTCAAACAGGAAACAAAATCTGCTGATAATATGATATCATTTATGATAATGATGAAACTGGCAAAACATTGCGCCAGATCACATTTAAGGACCTTCAATTGTTCAAAAATATCACTGCCTCCCCTTAGACCTCTCCCGCATATCAATAGCAAAATGTGCTCCCCCCTCTCAAATTCCTGGCTACGTTGCTGATACAGATATGAATAAACAAAACCAGAGTCTTAAAATAATGGGGTCTCTTTGAGTATAGTCAGTGTAAAAGAGGCCCTTCTCTTTTTATCGTTGAAGTGGTTTTGTGTACGGATTGCTAATGTGTACTGCAACTTCAGAACAGCGTCTTTTGATGATGAACCATCAATGAAGAATGTTTGAACACTATGGACATCCTCTAGTTTGACCTTTGCCCTCAGTACTCTTTCCTGGGCATCTCCTTATCTGTAGTAACAGAGCAGCTATCAATATCTTGTGATCAACCCCGCTGAGAAGTTGCTTATTAAATGATCAATCGGGGTATTTTCCCTTTCCGAGATTGGACATCATTTCCTACATGTTTGTGCATTCTTTACATACTGTACTCACATTTGAAAAACCAACACGAATCCATTTGACCAAAAGTAAATTTGAACATGTTAAAGCCATCATATCCTTTTCCACAAACCAGGAAAAGTGATCATATCTTTGTCTTCAGTGCTTTTGTAGTCCCTTCAGCATTTGGTTTACATCTGACACAACTAGCGTCTTACAGAACTCGCTTTATATCTGAATGTGGCAAGTAGGTTTTGGCATGAAATGTTTTGGTTTTGTGGCATGAAAGATGGCATGTTTTGTGGAATGAAACATGGCTTGTTTCGTGCCATTTAATGTGGCATGTTTTGTAGAATGAAACATGGCATGTTTAGTGGCATGTTTTGTGGCATATTTTGTGGCATGAAACATGGTGTGCATGTGGCATGAAAGTATAACATTTAACTCCAGCAAGGCTACTGCAGTTGTGTGACAATGACACTGTGGGGAAAACCTCTAAACATCCCAAGAACCTTATTTATTCTATTATGATAGGCTAGCAGTTTGGCTGTAGTCTATGTATAATTTTCAACAAGACAATTCAAAATAAAGCCAGTGGCCTTTGCACATTAACTGACCATCCTACTGTAAGTGTCTGACTATTCATTAATTAATAATATTAATTGAATATGTTTTCATGAGTATGTTTCAACAAGTATAATACCAATTTCTCTATGGAAGCAAAACCAGCACAAGTACAATATCAGATAGTATTTGTAGATATTTGTTTTGCATGTTGAGAATCTGCCTCAGATGTGAATAATATGTGCCCATTGTTTTAACCTTGGTCCCAAAAAATTACGTTATGTGCAGGAGTAACTTTGAATTAAGGTTACTGTCCACCTTCTACATATACCACTGCCTTCAATGACCACTAAAATAGAAATTGACCACCAGTACAGTACACATAAAGATCATTGCATGTTATATTTCCTGATAATCCATAAAGATGTAAGAGCAGTCAATATTTAGTAAATGTTAGTATTTCTTGGACATTCCAATTTTCTTATTCATGAGAGACAAACCCTCCTCCACCCCTTCCCCCCCCCCCATAAAATTAAGTACGTTCACTCATTAAAAATAGTACAAAACATTTACCCTGGAAAAGAAACATGATTACGATCGACTAGTTCAATATCATTTTCAGAGTATTTATTGTAAATTATACGGTATGACCGAAATGCTTTTACTGTATGTACTCGTAGAAAGAAGTATCGTTAACAAACCTTGAAATCTCACTCAAGCAGTATTGATCAGGGCAATGCTGAAAGCTTTAGTTTGTCCAAGAGAGTAAGAAAACAAATTTCAGTGAAAAAAGCTCATGATTGTACATCGAGAAAAATGTCAAAGCAACTTGAATGTTTCATTTCGCAGTATGATCACAAAATCTGCCTCCAAGGATATGCATGGCCTCTTCCTTCCTAGAGCCAGAAGAATAAAATTGCAAGTTAAAGCCAGAGGGATGATGGGTAACGCTGGCCTCTGAGACAGCACTTACTGAAGATGAAGTGCATAAATTTACATCCGAGAAAAGATACAGAATGCCTTCATTCATCAAGACGGGGATTGGGATTCATAAATAAACTTTATGAGAAGGCACTACCAGAGTACATTCACATAATCTAAACAATTGGCAGAGACCTCCGGGCTCTATGAAAAGCTGATAGGCAATTCCACTACACGGCTGTCTGTGCCTAAAGCCTGAGAGTGTTTGGGTTACACAGCGCAATATCGCAAAGTGCATTTTGAGACTACAAAATACCTGAAAAAGTATAACATGTCAAAGGAGGAAAAACCCTTTCTTTAAACGTCTACAAAGATTTGGGATTGATGAAACACATAATCAAATCATTTGGAAAATTAAATAGAGGCAGAAGAAGGTATATTTTTTGAGGGGTATGGGGCTCAAAGCTTTACAGCTTACTGACACAAACATTTGACATCTCACACCTAAAAGTGATGTCAACTTTCATACATTATTTTTGTTTGTTTTCGTCTCAGACTGCAGATCCAGACGAGGCCAGTTTATAAGACACACTGAGGTCTGTATTTGAAAGGTTAACTGAATTTCATACTCACTGAAAAGTGTGTTCTATAGGTACGGTAGATTGAGAGTGCTAAGGTTGTGAGGGGATAAGTAAGCCAAAAAAGTACAGGGAGCCAGGAGGCTAATGAGAGTCTCTGGTAAAAATATATTTTCCTGCAACTTTTATCTTGTTAGTCTTTGTGCTCATTCATCGCAAGTCTACTTGCCATCAACTGCTTGCCATCAACTACTTGCCATCAACTACTTGCCATCAACTACTTGCCATCAACTGCTTGCCATCAACTGCTTGCCATCAACTACTTGCCATCAACTACTTGCCATCAACTACTTGCCATCAACTGCTTGCCATCAACTGCTTGCCATCAACTGCTTGCCATCAACTGCTTGCCATCAACTGCTTGCCATCAACTACTTGCCATCAACTACCTGTCACCAACTATTGCTTTTGTTTTGATATCATTATAATTCCTTAAAGATAAGATAGTGGACGCCCTGGTCAACCTTCACACTCTTTGGCCCACAAAAGAACTTGAATAGATCAGCTGGTCATTCATTTACAGTCCACCGTGCTACATTGTCAATCTGATGAAGCTACATACTACTGTAGGGCTCAATGCTAAAAGCAGCCATGTCTGGAACTTACACTGAGTTCTTCCACACTAGATCTCTGAGCAGGGGATCCGATCCAGATCTGATCCTCAGGATCAACTTACTAGTGTGAAAGCTCTTGCCCTCAGGATTTGATCCCCAAGACCTTAATCCCCATTTTGGAGGAGATCAGATCTGGAGCTTGAGATCCAAATAACACATATTGAAAGTTTGGTGGATCAAAGTGACCAGAAATGACCAAGACATATGACGTTTTTTTGCTGGACATCACTTGTATCTTACTGCACCAGCTTGTATCTTACTGTTCTACGTAACTTCCTGTTCATTGGAAAAAGTGGAATAAATTAATTTGGGGTTTTGGAGACACAGGATTAAGATTGGAGGATTAAATGTAAAAGCAAAAAGTGAACAATACTTGTAATAGTGGTATTACTGTACCTGCACACTGTCAGACCTACAGGTGAATTTTATACCACTTCTGGAATGTAGGACTTTATCACCCATTAAATTTTAATTGCTGTCCTTTTTTTGCTTCCTGAAAGGGAAAACTTTGCAGTTATATTTACCGACCTTGCAAAATTGTGAGGGGGACCGCAGATTGCAAAGTAGGCAATGACAATAATGAACATCACAAAGTCGGCAATTACTATTACAGTTAGATTCTTCCAACACGCATCCGGGAGTCTATGCATGCTTAGTTCTTCAATACCGCCCTCATTATCTTTTAAGAAACATTTGATACTGTAGTTTTGATTCATTCTTGTACAGTATTTCCAATACTGTTGTTCATTGGAATGACCTCCATCATCTCCTAGAAGTTGTAATTCCAGGCTACAGCCAGTTAAAATGCAATAGATATATGTAGTTCGTCAACGATATCATTCTATTAATTACAACTTTGCCATCACATGAATTTTTTCCAGCAAACCTGCCATATAAATTTGGGAGTTTTCTTGAATCAGTGACTGCAGCATCTAGTTACGTTTTAGAGGGCATTACCTGTACAAACTGTACAAGCGATAAGCCATTTGCACTATCATCACTAACTGTAGGAACTTAACTAACAGTAGCATTGTAAAGCTATAGTACAAAACTAAATTATGGAAGACTCTTTACTATTTAACACAGCTTGTTTTAAGTTGTTCAACAATTGTAACGAACCAATAATCAGTATTTTAAAGACTGTAATTAGTTGTTCAAACTAAGACACTTGATCTCCCAGACATCTTCAACATTACAAGTGTTAATTAGTGTGTAATACATGAGGCTGAGCTCACCCTGGACTTTGTAGACATCGAAATATCCATCAGGAAGTCTCACTACACAGTGAGAAAACTTAACAATCATGTTGGGTCATGTGACATGCTCGCAGGTACTTCTAAAATATTATTTAACTCTTTGTCAGTTTGAGGTGAAAGGCATCAAGTTGTCGATAACAGAATGTCACTGAAACAGGCATTTAATAATTACTGAGGTTTGGATGATAACGATTGTTGAGAATTACTTTCCTTGTGTCACAAACAGCTTAAATAATCTGCATGGTCCTCGGCTAATACTCCAACAGCAGTCAGCACCTTGTAGATTGAGAATTGCAAAGACTCCCATCATGTTACCAATTGTTATTGGCACAAACCGCTAGGACACTTGTGTTACTGAGAAACAGCAAGGCATGTTGTCTGCCTCATTGTGGTTACGTACTGTACATTGTAAACTGTCCTGATCTGCTACACACGTTCCACCTGCAGTCCGATTATTTGCAAGAAAGTAGTAACTTTGGAACCAAAAATGACACTAAACATTGAAGTTCTGGGTATGCGTAGTTTCAGAACTGAGGCAGCTATAAGATTGTGTCATTAGATAGATGTTAATGGACTGCACATTCAAGGAGTATGATAAGAGTTAAATGCTACCAGGAACGACGTCACATGACTTTAACTATTTTGGTACGGGACTTGTTGCGCACATGTACTCATTGACACATACACTACGTATGTCTATGTTTGCGGACCAAAGTCTTTTATTCATATGTAGATATATGTAAGGGGGGATAAATTGGAAGGTTAAATTTTTCTTACTACTGTGTTTCATTTATTTGAACTAAAAATATGATTTTTTTTTTTTTGCGCTTCATACTATACAGCTCACTTATTCACAAAAGAAAATAACATTTGTAGAAAAAAATGCATTTTTATAAAATTCTAAATACAGAGAACCTTGGCAGCTAAGCAAACATTCTAAACATTCCAGGTTTCAAGGATAAATCAACAAGAAGATTATAGAAGGAAAGTAAAGATTTGAAGAAGATTTGCCAGGCCACCTTACATGATTCACTCCAGGGAACAAGCAAATGTATAGTCAGTCAAAGTAACTTCCATTCTATCGACAATATCTTGAGTTAGGGGCAAGATATTAACATGGCGGTTTCAACTAACAGTCTGGAATATTTTTTTCTTTTTCATGTAAGTGCCACATTGTCAGCGACTGGACTATCCCTTTAATGGCCTCATGGTCCTGATATAGGGACAGTATACTGGGTGTTTTGAGGAGACAGGTAGTGGAGGTGAGATGTTAAATTCAAATTATATCAATTATTTCTGCCCAACCAGTGAGTAATCATTGTTCGTAAGAAATTTATGGGAACATTCCAAACCTGAGGATATGGAGCACTCGTATTATAGACTAAAGTTTGTTAACAATGTGTTTATTCAGTTTGCTTTTTGTTACAATGTAAATTTCTTGGATAATTTGCCATATATACCAGAACTGTAAAGTAAATCGACATTCTCACTGTAAGTGTTTTGTACCAATTTCTTCAAACATTGTGGTTGTTTTACCAGAAAGATTTCCCCAAACATGTAAATAAACACATCTGATACTATTAAATTCCAGGAATCAATTAAAAAATGTGTTAATTAAATGTACACAAAAAAAACATGTTTGTCATGCCAACTGTAGGTAACAGTGCAAACATTGTTGTGATTTTACTTAATTTGCTCTCTGGAATTTGCTTACAGTTATTTTGTTCAAAGGATTTCAAATCATGCTTGAAAACAGCATTTTTTATACCATTTGAAAAAGAACCAGAAAGCCAGTTAGCTTTGTGATCGCTTGATGTAGACAGAGGGAGTTAAATTTGTCCAAGAATTAAGTGAGAACCAGAAAAGGTTTGTAGCTTTCCCTTGTGGGCATCAACCATATCATTCACTGGTTAGGATTTTACCGTATAAAATTCTAAACCAAACTGTTTCAATATCCAGGAAGAACAGTCTACTGTACCTATGTGAAATATAGACGCAATTTAACAATATAGAGCTAGCATGTCCCTTTAATAATTGTTGAGTGTTACAGGACATTGTTTATACATTGTGATATATTTTTGAGAAATTGGCCAAATTCCCCCTCCCCTCCCCCTCCCTTCTCTCCCTTGAGCTAGTTTGTGCCCATTTGAAATAACCTGTTGACCCCTTGAGGCTCAGAGGGGAAGCTGATAGGAGGTTTAAGTGCATGTTTCAGGCAACAGTATGAACTCTGAAGCATATTTCATTACCTGGATGCCAGGTATGTTTCGTTGAAGACCTATAGAGCCCCTTCACAGAGTTAAACTGAACTGAATTTGACCACACTATGTTCACTAAAAGAAAATCATAGCATTGGAGAATTCACAAATTAGTTGTAGCTTTAATTTTGGAGTTT
>JAIPMN010002485.1:4720-25302 GCA_020650975.1 Apostichopus californicus
CCACCAACCCCCCCCCCCCCCCTCTCCTCACAAACTCTCCAACTTCCTTCCTAATACTGTTCTATTCTCCTAAAAAATTCAATAAAATAAAAAAAGTCGTAAACTTTTGATGCCTCACTTTAAGTAGTTCAGACCAGAGTACAAAAGTCAGTGAAATAAAAATAAAAAACTCACCAAAACAAACCCCATCAAAGAGAAGTGTAAACAAGGGAAGATTTTAAAATAAAAAGAGATATGCTACAGTACCTACATTTACAGGTAAAATGATGAACTAGAGGGGTGGGGGAAAAGTATCAATAACAAATATTTTAAACGTTACAACAGGTGAAAGCCAACTAACACTCGAGTTACGTTAAAAATTGTTAAGTTAAATATTGCCCAAAAACATTTTCGTTTTCCAAATTTTCGATGATGATATCAAGACAGGTAGGCAATTTGAGTTTGAAGAAGACGAGAGAAAAGAAAAGAAGGAAAAACAGAAAACCTTCTATCAAATTTGATCCACAGGCCTTTGCAAATAGGAAAAGCCTGCAAACATCATGGTCATACTAAACCTACTTAACACTGTACAGCTATCAACATTCTCAAAATACTAAATGTCTTTGTAACTCCAGGGGCCTTTATGGCATACATTAGCATTGCCACTTGCATACACAACACTATCTGCATAATTAAATGCAATTTAAGTTAAGTCCATATAACATCACTGGCTACATTTTATTAAATATTATTGTCTCCCCCCAAGCGTTCATACTCACACACTCTTTGCTAATACCCTTTGCTAATAACGGGAGTTCGATCCCACCTTTTTAAAGTCCCGCGCTACTCTCCTGTCAGACTTCAGCGGGTGTAATACCGTTCCCATCTTTACCTAGACTATCTGGCATTTTCACGTGATCTTTCCCGTTTAACTCTATCTCGTCGCCAGTTACCTTTTCTCCGGCATCCAGCGGCGTCTCCTCCAAGTTACCGTCCTGGGCCTCCTCTTCCACCCGGTCTTCGTCGCCGTAGTAACCTGCTTCCACGCCCTTGATCCCCTTCTTGTCGGACGAACCTAGCCGGGTGAGTTGTTTCCCTGTGAGGTTTTTCAGCTGCTTCAGCCGCTGTTTCTGTTCCTCCCGTAGTTTGCCGGCGTAGTCCGTCATGAGATCCGAGAGCAGACTGATTATCAGAGCTAAGAAACTCATCCCGACAATGATCCAAACATAACATGCCCACTTGTAGAACTCGGTGTAATCTTTGTCCGAGCGTTGCCCTGTAGGGAGCAAGTACGAAAGGATATGAGCTACAAGTTGCTTAGAGTTAGTATTGTACCTTGGCAAATATACATTCACACCCTCCTGGCTCCTGGCTCCTGCTCCCTTCCCACCTCCCTCCTCTTTGCCTTGTTCTTCCTACCCTTCCCCACAGGAACAAAATACCAGCAAGCCAAACGGCGTAGTGATTCCTTTGCCACATTTCATACAAGTTCCGTGTTTACAAGATTTTCAGACTCAAATGAGCTTTGACTTCTACAATTTAACCAAAATGCCGGTTGGCTTAGTGAATCCTTGCCATATATGTATTTTGCATAAGAACATTAGACATTAAAACAGAAACCAAGGTATTCAGGCATTGACCATTACTGACTTCAAGTAATCAGCAAAGTCCTTACACATGGACAATATGAAAAGAACAACATATGTGAAAGGTAAGGATTTCAAATCCCAGTGGCACACTGATATCAAAGATTTACGAAAATTAAAGCTCCCCCAAAAAACGACATTTTCAACTATGATAGGATATCTCCCAAAAAGGGTTGTTGGAGCAGTCGTTCTTCACCTCTTCTGTCATATATAAATTGTACCGATGATGGTTGGAATTGTGTCTCCTTTAAGATGCAAGTACCTCTGTCCATGCCTCATCCTTGTCTGGCTCACATTACAATTTTAATGGTTTCCCTTCTCATTCCCTCAAATCTCATTATTCCCCTCTAAAACTAAGAGTAGAACAAATGTCTCTCTGAGACAAACAGTTTCTATATTCATTTTTTTGTTTTTGCCTCAGGATACATTACATTATACTCTGAATTTTATCCGATGAAGTCAAGTACTAACCATTTTCCCAAGTAGAAAAGATGGTTGCAATAAACAGAAAGAAAACAAAAATTATCGTGAAAAAATGGGTGATTTTCAACCATGACTCCATGACGACACAGATGGTAAAGTCAATAACTGAATGAAATTTGCATATCTTAGACTTACACACAGCTGTTTCGAATAAAGACCCAACGTAGAACCAACATGAGATTCACCCCGGCAGACATTTCCTAATATTTAAGCTAGCCTGGGCATTATATCATACAAACAATTTAAAGACAATTTACTCTGCTAGTTCAAATATTACTGTCTTGGAATTAATAAATGAAATATATCACACCAAAATATGAGTTGTTTTTAATTCGAGGAATGGGAATCCACTCAGACACCTGCAAACTGTCTTAAACTTGATACTATTGCTGGTATTCTCATATTTGTTTAACTGTAAATAAACTAAATTGACCATGAAGTGAACTGTAATGAAGAAATATCTTTGTTTAATTTGCAAATATGGTTATAACATCCAACCAGACGACTTTAAGGGATGTCGAAGAACGAGATGTTTAAATACAGAGCTGGCGAAACGAACAGCTCACAGCTCCATAGATTTAAAAATATTAGAGTTGATTAAATTCAATTTTTTTGGATGAGTGTATTGTGCACAATTTCCTTTTTGCATTAGTGCAACATAATGACAAACAAAGTTGTCCATGATGTATAGTGTGATTATCTTAGCTGCTGTTTGATATATATGTTGTTTAGATTTGGATCTCCTTTGATGTCTCTTGGAGTGTTGTACAAGTGCTTACAAAACATCTATCGCCTCAAATGGAGTTCTCACTTGCATTCTCCTGAGTTACAACACACATCAGGTTTACTGTACAGGCGTGTGGAGAGCAAGCAGCTCGATCCTATTTGCTAATGTACAAGCAGTAATACCAAGCCTACGTACGCTAGCAACAAAAAATCTTGCCATGTCTTAGACTGTTAACCGACTTATCTTGTGTTTTCTTGCAGGAAATTGTCTGTGCCTTCTTTTCTTTTGCCTTCTGGCAAATGGCGCAATCCGAAAATGGTTTTATATCCAGTATATCATTGTTTAAATGCTATGCAATATCGGCAATTTGCTATGCAAGTACAAAGATGTATAGCAATTTTTTTTTAAAAAAGGAAACAAAGTATATTATAAGAGACAAAATCCAGAGCGATTAAAACTGCTACAAAAATAATTGAAACACTAAATTATTCCCTGAAAATCCAGTGACATTTTTAATCTGGTAATAGCACAATATTTCGAGGCCTGCTCATTTGCTAAAACGTAATTTGCAAATACAAGCATCTCCCACAAGCATCTCCTAAAGAAGCATATCCTACCACCCCTCCTCTCGCATACTTTTACACACCCTAGACTATGGATTCAATTATTATAGTGGATAGACCATATTCTTTAGAAAGAAAGTTAAGCGCAATTTGTACGTAGTCTAAAACGTCTACCGCCTGCGTATCATTTCCGAAACGATAGACATCTTCCCATCAAACTATAAAATCCTTGTGTGTTGTTGGTTTTCAAAATTGTTGTCGTAAAAATTGGTCAAACATCACTTATAATACTGGCATTTTAGACCACAGGACGATCCCTAGACTGAAGGTTGCTCTTACCGATCACGTAATCTCCGAAGCCGATCGTAGTTAACGTTATAAAGCAAAAGTACCACGATTCACTGATCTTCCATCCTTCCACATGCATGAATATAATGGAGGGAATTGTGATGAAGAAGATGGCTCCAATTACCAAGAGAATCGATATATATGTCAGACGGAGGAGGGTAGGATAGCCACAAGTCACCCTGTCGTAGAACATGGCCTCTAGTTTCTTGGCTATAATGCCCAGCTTTTCACCGATTCCTGTCAGGAGGAAACCGCACAGCGGGATGCCGATGAGAGCGTAGATGATGCAGAAATTGCGACCAGACTGCGTCGATGGGGCGTTGTTTCCAAAACCTGTAGTACGGAGAAACGAATCAGAATGGATCGATAACTACAAAGAATGTTCAGCTCTATCTTACGGTTTCTGATAGAAAGTACGGGATAATTGATGAAAAAGAAATAATATGCATCTTAAGTTTAGCTTAGAAGTGAAAACTATATTCGAGGTGGTCGGTAACTTGTGTGACTTTCAAACTGTGCAGTACGGCAAGTGACCCTCAGCAATTTGCCAGGCTGCCATCAGTCAATTTGAGCCCTGGTTTGGTGAAGGATCAGGCTAGGTGACATGTGTATGTAGTCTAGCTATAAAATAGACCACTTTTAAGACATGTTTTATTCTCTAAAGACATTTTGGAGTTTGTCCTTAACCATCCAATGCGACTAAATAGAAAGGGGTACATATACAGTGCAATTTACAGTACTTTGGTATTCTTTCAGCTTGAAGGGGGGGAGTGGGGGGGGGGGAGTGGGGGGGAGTGGGAGGGGGAGTAGACAAACTTTCCAGGGGTGGGATGAGGGCTTGGTGTTTGTTACAACATAAATAATCCGTAAGGGAAGTACTTAATATGCCTCTATGATGAATCTATAAAAAGTACCAATATAATTTCCCAATCTGAAAGAAACAATAAATAAATAAATAAAAAAACAAACAGTTGATGTTGGTACTGATGAAATTGATATTAACTATGACTTCAAGAATTCAAACCACTACTTTTTTGTCTGAGAGGCATTGCCATCATTTCCTTTATACTAGAATGCTTTGGACAAGCACTTTCAGCATTGTAAATTGGGTTTGATTTTTTGTGTCTTCAGGATTTTCCCTTTCCCTTGGGTCCTTGATTGTCCCTCCTGATTCCTTTTTTTCTACAAAACTAAACTAAACTATAACTATAACACACAGTTACATTTTCCCTTCTGTTGAGCTAGGTCAAATTAAAATCACAAGAACGTGATTTAGTTGTAACATCAGACGCACATGAGAGATCAGTATTAAGATAGTCGCTCAATGATCCCCATCTTCCCTCATTAATATTCATAGGAGATGTTCTTGTTTGTGAAGGCTTTATCTGAAAAACAATCTGTAATCTTCTGTTCATTAAAAATGCATTTTCCATCGGTTATGCTCTTAAATGAATGCATAACTGTGGTGTCTATGATCATTTGGTACAGTAAAAGGTAGTGTTTTGTGTACACCGCACAGCTGGGAGGTGAAACACCCAGGATTGTGATTGGATGATTATGATGTAATCTACAGTACTATACAGTATATATACATATTCATAGATGCAATGTTTATCTGGCCCTGCTGGTATTTAGCATATACTATAACTGATCACCATACTGAATGGAACATTTCTACTTGACCACATAACCATGAAAATTCCATCACTCTGATTTAATCAATTATCTATTTCTAGCAGATTAATTTGCACCTAAACCCTTCATGGGCTATTAGGTACATGGAAATTGAATCTTCAAACCAAACCAGAGGCAGCTAGCAGATTGTCTTGGTCATTAAATTTCCATCAGATTAACATAATCTTCAAGGCTGCATGACTGAGTCAAATTATAGTTGGAGAAATAATCTGCAATATTTTAATTTAAAGAGTATAGTGTATAGCTTTGATCTTCCAGCAGAGAAGAGAGATTTAAAGTTTATTCCTCTTTCTGACTAGTCCATGAAAGACATACCTTAGCAACAGTGAATGTGATGTACTTCCATAAACTAGTGCATCAATAACAAAATATGGTAATTACATGGTCTCTTCTTGATTGGCATCCATTTGATACTTGATACTTAAAAAAGTAGTTCTGAAAGTTGTTAATATATTTTTAGTTCAAATTTCCATGGAAAAAAGGGTCATTTGCTTTTCACAAGACAACATTTTGCATGAAGCATGGAATCTCAACAGTTCAGCCAATGGTTCACTGTAAAATTGAGCATTGCAAGGCTCTGCACGGTTGCTCTGAAATCATTTTTTTCCCGCTTAAACTAGTGTAGTCTGCTGGCATTTTCAGCCTTATCATTTAACGATAAGAAACAACAGTTTTTCTACATATATATAAACAAATTAAGCTACAAAAGACCAGCTCTTATATGTCGTAGGGTCTAGCGTTAAGAGTGAAAATTTGCCCTGAAAAACGAAGGCAGAGATGATATATATGAAGACTCACACATCTGTTAAAGAAACTAACATACTGTACGAATAGCAAACTGTTTAATATTGTGCTCTAGTACATGTAACTGTATAATAATGTGCTCAAGTATGTAACGCATCCGTGGAAGATACGCAAGTAGCGAAACAAACGACCTGCTTTCTTTTTACGTCTTTTACGTACAAAACCAGACAGAACTGCACGATCCTATACAATAGTCTCCCAGCATCGTCGTCGTCATCCCCGCGGTTTAACTAATCGCCTGAAACATTGACAGAAAAATTTCATTCAACAGTCAAGGCCACTTTGACTTCATCCATCATCACTGAGGAAGGAAAATTATTGTTGACTTTACTCCTCTGGAGCCGTCTGTGTCATTCTACATCTTTACAAGGTCCGTTGACCGACTCTAAGCCGATCTAAACCTGTATTTATACTAAGATTGATCTTTTTAGTTTATGTCAGGCAGTGATAAATTTTCAGCAATGGGGGAGGGGGAAGGGTGGAAAGGAGGTGTTTGTAGACCTTTCATCATTCTTGACAGGCAGCTTCCCCAACATGTTGACTCAGAGCAAGATCAAGAGCAAACAGAGAAAAGGAAAGAAAAAGAAGAAGAAGAAGAAGCGAAAAAGGGACAATATCGTTACAGGTTTTTGTCACCGGAGGGGAAAGTGAAACGGGTTGTTTCTTACTAGAAATGAATGATTACAGTTGTCAATGAGTAACCAGGGAGTAAACTGTCCAGAATCACAACAACTGAAAAGGTCTCGAGTGAAATTAAAGCATACATATAATACAGTAGATGGGTAAAAACAAATGAATTTTGTCAAATTTTTACAGAGGTTTCTTTTGAGTATGGATGATGGCAACTACTGGACACCAATTGGTTTGAAATGGTTTTAATACTGAGTGGGTTAGGTAGTGATTTGATTTGGCTTTCTTTTGACATCATCATTATCATCATCCAAGATGTAACTTAATTGTTACCTATAGTATCAGACTACACTCTGTAGTACACTGTACAGATGAATCTGATGAGGTTTTGTGTGGAGCATATAAAATGAAGATTGTATTAAATTATTGTATTGTAATTGTATTAAATAGAAGTAGCTCTTAAAATGTGGAGAAATATATATCTGAAACTACTGTAACTACTGTCAAATTCCGATTGTCTAAAAAGAAAATTAGCAAAAAAATATCAATCTCAATAAATTTATTTTTCTAAAAAAAGTAATTGATATAATGCAATTTGTTTGTATTTTTAGATATGAAAGTAATGTAGGTGCAGGAAAACATCTCTGGAGAGTAATGGAACATCTCGCCTCTCAGATAACTTTCATATTTTATAGTTCTTAATATACAGTAAGAGGATTGTCGAAAACTAAAAGCATATTGAACATTTGTCAGTCGTTATCGTCTTTTACTTCATTATTTGAAATGATCGAAGCCTGATAAGTCAAGATAAAATATCTACATTTTACAACTCGTCAAGGAATTTTCTAAACCAATCACAGTTAAAAACTGTTTCCTTTCAAAATCAACTCAAAATTTAAACCTACTGCTTTAAAAAGGTACATGTGCTAGACATCAATTTTAATGGTTCAGAAAGAACCTTTACATAGTTACTTAATACTAAACTGTCTATAGTCAACTGAAAATAAATTCTAAAGAATTTTTTTTTAAATATTTGATCAGGAAGTATAAGCAGTGAAAGCCTACATTAGTATTGTACAGGCTCAATGTACCATACGATACAGTACAACAAACCTATTCAATATACACTCCCAACGTCCAAGAATATACTCCCAATGGTGATGTAAGCACTAGTTTACTTGTGTGGTTTTCAGTAGGGTGTGATATTGTACACATTCTAAGAGTAAAATCCCTCTGGAAATGTTCTGTTCATACTCTTGTTGTCTTGTTTGTGTTGGCAAACACAGCTCTTTCAACAAATGAGTCAATGCCATTACTAGTCATCTATGTACATCTCCGTAAACAGCTCTATCACAAAGAATTCAAGGCCATTAAACAACGCATGAAATCCTCACATTTGTGCGATGCAATGTGGCGAGGAGGCCGTATTTATAAAGCCATTTTTCTAACATTTTTCCATAATGTTCTAAATCATGCTCCTGTACACTGAACCTCTTTATCGGACGACCCTCGTCATTTGCTTTTCATATCAAACCAGAAATTCTTACCGATGGTGGTGACGACCGTCCCGGAGAAGAAGAAAGCGCTGTTGATGTCCCAGTTGGTCGGACTGGTCTCGTTGGTGTTCAGGAAGTTTACTCCCGCTGCGGTTATTTTCAGCAGGTTGGTGACGATGATTTCGATTTGATCGTAGGTCAACATGTCCGTGAGGTTTGCCATCAGCTCCACCCGCAGCTCTCTCGCCTCTTCCATCTCGGCTTGTTCATTCGGGGATTCGATGAAATGAAACAGCACAGCCCCCAGCAGGAGGTAGATGATGAAGATGAACGAGATGATCGCTACCGTTTTGCCGTTCATGATGACGAGCTATCAAAGAAATGAATCGGGTACGGAAACACTGTCAAAATATTACCTTTCTAAGATATGCAGCTTATTAGGTAAGAAACAAAATAATTTTGTTACCAAAAGGATACCAGATGAGGTGTCCGGTGGCAATGTTCAAGATGATCAAAACTGACCTTCAAACACACCACACGGTTCGCTTAAAAGCTAGTTTGACACTATGAAAACCGAACAAATATCTGGACGGTTTAACCAAAGTCTGCAGATTTGAACAGATAATGAACTCTAAACCAAAATATACTTTGAAGTACTTTGCGTGGCAGAATGAGAAGAGCCTTTGACCGGAAGTGACCAGTCTGCTGAGGGTGTACAGGCAGTGGCGGAGCGTCCATACAGTCAGGACTCAAATGGACTGCTGGCGCCCTTTTCACCTTTTTACCACTTTTTACTTATTCGCGAATATTGACTTTTTTATTGCGCTCTCAAATACCTATTGACATTTGTCACATTTTGTTGGTGTAATTTTCTGACAAAATGCTCTAACACCTATTTATTCTTCGTTTATCTGCATATTAGCCAGGCCCGGAAAGGGTCATTTCCGGCGATCTAGGGAGTATCTTTACTCAAACAATTTCTGTGCGCTCCGCACCAACCTGTGGTGGCGCTCCACTTAGATAGTGTCAAAAGCGCCCCTACAGACCATTCTCGCCCCCCCTGACCAATACCCTTAGCTCCGCCACTGTGTACAGAGTTTCACTCTAGGCACAGTATAGCAAGAGTGCTGAGGTTGTGAGTAGACAGGTAGGTGAGGACACAGAGTTAATACATCTGTACAGTATGAGAGGTTTTTTGTTTGTTAAACGCAAGTGTTTATCATTTTAATTCTCATTTAATAAAAATCAAATTAAGAAATAAATCAAATCAATACAGAACCTCTGTACCTAATGTAATAAATAATCTTTAAATCATCAACAAAGCACTAAAAAGCAAATTGGAGCTGATGTAACAACCCTTAGCTGGAATTGTATGGACAGAGCTCTTCAGAATCCTAGATTCGGAAGAGGCAACATCCTGAAGGGGTCAACAGGTGCCGGGGGGGGGGGGATGTGTGTGTTCTGGTTCAGTGCAAACAATGGAATACCAATTGTTTAAAAACTAGGTAAAAGGGAGTGCATTTATACAAGAGACTGGTCCGAGAGGAATTTAGGGTGAATGGCTACTTCATCTATAAGATTCTTGTATTAAATACCATCTGAAGACTGAAACACTCAACAAGTAATGAGAAAGAAACTTTATATCAATTGTATAACTGTACCGACGGCCATCTTTAGACAATCGAACCTTCACTGCCTGAGCAGAATGTTGGAATGTTTTTTAAGATCCACTCGATTATCTGTCTATCCTAGGGCCCTTAAAAACTTGTTTCGACAATATTCATCCATGAGGGCCGACATGGCAGCAAAATGTTACAGTAGGGTGTAGTAACGAGGCTTAAGGACTGCTTTGGGTGAATCACATACAGTACAATACACCAACTAATTGTGTAAACAAATATTTGACATGAATTTTTTGAAGTCGACTCATAAACATTTTCAATTCCCGATTCGCTTGACAAATTTCGTCAGAAGGATGTCGACTGAATATTTAATGCAACCTACAATGAAAGAATTTAACTCCCTGCAATTTTGGAAAAATTAGACGCATGCAACTCTCGTTTCGCTCGAATGGAAATTCTCCAAAATAATGGTATCAATCTTAGCAATCCCTGGAGAGTCTCAGTGGTATTTAGTACACAGAGGAGGAACAAACATACAGTAGCAGACTGTACTATTCTACTGTACTATGCTACATAAACATGAAGATATATACACGACATACATGGCTAAAGATTACAGAGTCAAGTAATTTCAAATCTCAATAAATCATTCTAGGTTGTTTATAGTGAGCCTACAACATTTTGACCTATTAGGTACCCGGCCATATTTCCTTCCATCTGTTGTAACCTACAGTATTCACTTGTGTCCAGTAAAATTCAATCATAAATATCTGTAGTTTTATCTTAGAATTGCAGATTCGGAAGAATGAGGCTGAGGATTGTGATGGGGTGGGAGAGAGGGTGGTGGGGGGGGGAGGGTGTTACTTTTGCAGATTGTGTTGCATTAGAGTGGAAGGGCAGTACAATTCTGAGTGGAAACAGGTACATTAAGAGTTGAATGAAGTAAATTTTACATAATTGTTCCTGTGTACTTCAAATATATATTTGAAGGAACCATTTGAATAAAGGAAAAAGAAAAAGAAGCATCCAATAATACTATTACAAATGTAAAATATTGCAAACTAGTGGCAACTGTTTCTTTATTGAATTAACTGAACATTATATACTACAAGCCTAGACATATATCTAGAGGATACAGTACTGTTAAAATGTCTCCAAGATACCACTGACACACAATAGTCTCCATTACATTATTAGCAATAATTAGTTGGTAACATCTTGGACACACCACCGACAGAACTTAAGTTTATCAGGCTAATCTCTCATGTGCACCATCCTCTTGTCAAGTGTAAAGCTCTGTGGATGTGTGATAGATTAGAACTTGAAATTCAGATATTTCTGTCTTCATATTAATAGCTGAACGATGGAGAAGGTGGGTGGGGGATGGATGGATGGTGGGATGGGAATATGGAGCTCAGATTGGAGCTGGAAAAGAGAGCATTACTTATGCATAAATATTCCTAACTTTCTACGATAACTTTATACTTGTTTTGTTTTTCTTCATTTAGATATCGGGTATTTCTTATATTAACAGTACTGTTTCATATAGAGAGTAGGTTTATATTTTATCAAATTATATTCCAAATACACTATTTTATTGCTGTGTGGTTGGGTTTTGACCACTGTATCCTTGTTACTAAGCCATGTAACATTAAAACTGAATTCCCATATTTTTAACAAAGAAATCAATGGGGTTACAACTAGTTTGAATGATCCTCAACTAGCAGATAATAAAACAGTTTCATGCAATTCAGAAAATTCTGTGTCCCACAAAGTTTACCAATAACTACAGTATGAATAGTTTCCAAACCTTTTGTACAACTGTATGCCCTAACACAGCTAAATTTATACACCCTGGGGTGACTCGGAGTTTAGCAGTGTAAAAGTAAAATTTTATGTTTTCCGGTAGTAACTTGGGACACCAACAGTGTTTGACTTTTGGTACCATCATAATATTATAAATACTAATAAACTGTAGTGAATTCAACATATAAAACTCAGCGTGAACACAGTCATCTATACCTACATCATATACACAGGAGTTGGGCGTAGTCAAATATTAGTCTGGAGGTCTACTGTTTCAAAAGCTGTAACCGTTGACGTATTACTCAGGTATTGCAACAATTATCTCCTCGCACTTGCCTTTAAAGCGTCGACAACCAGCGATGGATGTTGTGAAATGTTATCTGGAAAGATACAATGTAAGAAATGATTTGAGGCACATGATAGGAATTGAGAGTATTCAGTTACAATATCGACACGAAAGAACATAACAGTGATTAGGGTATGTAAGCTAGTTTTGAAGATAAACGAATGAAGACTATTATACCATTTAGAGGTTTGGTAATTACTGTATGTCAAGACGACACTGCTGTGATGTATACACAAGGCAAACATCTCCATGGAGTATACATAGATACATCAATGTCAAATTGTCAATCATACCACCATTCAGTATATAGATGCTGCCCCCAAGTAAAATAGCCAGTTTAGGAAGAAAACAAAGACCGATGCTAATATCAGTTTACCCCAAAACCGACAGGTTTAGGGTCGTTACGAATGATGTTACAGGGTGTAACCCAGAGAAAATATATATGTTGACAGAACACATGGAAACTTTGAAGGAGACTTAGTCAACTGCTTGTACAGGTGAACAGATGAAGGTCATGGAATCCTCCCATTTCAAAACAACTCTCACTAAACGCCCCAAAATGTTATTTCGGATGGCATCCATACCAGCAAAACACGTTGCTATGGCTACAACGTGTTGGAGTGGTAGGACCATGGAGGTTACCTCCATGGTAGGACGAGGGGGCAGTGGCTTGTAGAGGGTCATTGGGGGGGTGCAGTGCAAGAATGTTACTATTTGTTATGGGCGAGGTAGTTTGGAGTGCGTATGTATTGGAGACAGCCAAGAGGGGAGTGAAGTGAAAATCGAGGTCAGCACTGACTGAGGAGCAGTTTACACACCACTTTGACAGAAAAATTATAAGCAAGAGACTGTGCTGACGTGACAATTGACACCGCTAGCCTGGGTAAGTGACCGACAGATTCCTAGAAGGCTGGTGGGCTGTAGTACCCAATTGTTTGTGGCTAGTACCTGCATGCAGTATTAGTGGCATTTCATGTAATGTTGCATCTAGAATGTGAGAGTGCAGAAAGTGTGATCAGACAGGTACTGTACTTAAGAACAAGATGTCTATATTTCTTCAGAGATAATGAAAGTTTCTTTCCAGAGATTCAAAATGTCTCTGCTTTTATACTCTTAGTTACATTCCTCATGTTGACTCAGGTAAACAATCTATATATCAACAACTTCATTATTAAACAGAAACAAAAAGTGGTATATAATTAATTACTGAATTACATACTATAACTTAGGAAATCATGTTTAGAGGCACAGCATAAATTTTTGAATGCTTGTACTTTTTTACAGTGACTTATGTATGTATGTATGTATATATGATCTTCCCGCAAGCAGGAACTCGCGAAAGAAGCCATGGAGGCTTTTAGACTCGCAAGCTGACCGAAGCCAATCTCTCGGCACAAATCCATTTAACGTCCATGTCGGGAAGTTGTTATTGAACAACACCCTTGCCAGACGACAAACATTGCTGTCGGCGGGAATCGAACCTGGGATCTCATGACTGGGAGACGCCGGCGTTAACCACTAGGCTATACGCTCTGCCAACTATACACTCCGCCGCTATACACTCCGCCGATATGTGACCCACTTTTGTTCACCCTGATACTAATCAGCATACTTTCTGGGAAATATATATACAAAACTGTTCTCACAGTGTGCAGGTAATCTAATCTACTAACATGCAGTAAATGCATATATTACAGATTCAAGAGACCTACATCCCAGCAGCAATATGTCTGCTTTAACTCATCTCCATTTTGAGATTAATATCATAGTACTTTGACCCTTGTTTTCGTGAAACTTAACAAAACAGAAAAAAAAACAAGAAAAAGACTCATGATATATCTCTTGAGGTTCCACCTTCTGGGAAATGTAACACTTGAAAAGATTCATAGCGGAGAGGAAATTAACTACGGTAAAGGACAGATGGACTGTTTTTGACACATTGCAATAAATTGTCATCTTTTGACGCTTTGCATTTTTTTTTTTATTTATTCAATCCAGTATAAAAATAAAATATAAAAAAGAGTACAAACATAAAATATATTGCATTGCATTGTAAATTATTATCATCAAAAACAAAATTTATAATGAAAATAAGCAAAGGAAAGAGCAATTTAGAAACTTGCTCTGTTTAGTCATTTTATTCAAAGATATAAAACCTGGTATGAATTCAATGTGAATTCTGGCTTCCTTTTGCCCCGCAGCCCCGAGTGAAATTGTCAAAGAGTTTCTAGCGATCGAATGGCAAACCATGGAAGCCAGAATATTCTGATTGACCAATCAGGAGCTATACTAGGTATTTTGCTTCCTTTGATGTATACATGAAAGGTAGAAAATTTACTTTGAATCGTTCGAGATCCACATATTAACGATTATGGTCGAGACGAGCCAATTAAAAATGGCTGATCTGACATAAACACGGTATTATTGATCAATGGTATGGATCGTTTCAGATGTCAGGTTAATGTCCATTGACAAATGAGCTGTATCCTGTTACTCGACTGTGAAAGTAAAGAGAGATTCTTCTTCTGATGTTGTAATCTTATCAAGGTTAATGTTCTGGGCAATATTGAACATTTTTTCAAAGTACGGTGAACCCATTTGATTTAGAACCAATCTATTTGAATGTCTTGCAGGGAAGTTTGAGCTTTCATTGCTCAACCTTTGGAACAATTTCAATGGGCTTCTTTTTGTTTCTTTATTTTTGTCTTAAGATTCAATTGGAAATTCAGATGAAATGTAAATAACAAGCACAACTTCAAAGGGTAAAAAAGCTACATTTTCATTTCAGAAGGAACACATTAGATGACCATAGTACTGTGGGTTTCACACTTTTGAATCTATCAAAAAATTAGGGTGCCTCAATGAAATCTGATTTATGTTTACTTACATTAGTTACAACCTTATTTTCAAAATGTTCTTTTGTTTTGCTTAGTATTAATAAGGAGAGAGGTTTATATACACCACAGAAAAACCCTGCGAGTGGAAAGCAAGCAGAGGTCCAGATGTGGGATAGGGGGCACAGTTCTAAAACGTTATCGATTTAGTACGGTAGGTTAGGTACAGTAGACAAAAGGAAAGTGCCACGATGGGCTAGAGGCAGATAAAAGAGGAGCACAATATCATCTGGAAAATAGCTTTTATGCCAAGGTTGTGATCAGGCAATTGTTTTCTGAAGTTCAAGCAGAAAGAACAAATTTTAAATCTTTAACAGTGGATAAAGAGTAGCTATATATGCAAAGCGTTGACATCTTTAGATAAAACACAGGGGAGGGGGGCTCAGACAGATGAAAATCAACAGTAAGAGAGGACTGAAGTACTTTAAATAAGCAGTGCAATCCGTGACTGTGTCACCAGCTAACATAGATGTAGCTGCACCCCCATTCTTTTTGCATTTTTTTTATTCTATCTATCCCTTCTTTCTGCCAATGAATGGGAGGGCAAGGTGTTTGGTTAAATGCTTGCATGCTTCAACCACATTGGTCTCTTAAATATGTATGGGGTATCTACATAAGTATGTGGGAAATGACATAGTGTGGTCAACCACTCAACATAACATACTACTGTATCCTTAACATTTCATATTAGAGCAACAACAAGTTTTTGAGTCGCAATTTATACCAGGGCCTAGAATTTGCAATTTTTGCTACTTGATATAAAAGAATGCCAATTTTGCTTTAAAGATCTACTGACTAAAATCAAATTCCCTGAACAACAACACACATCAGTATACCATGCTGGCTTAGCAACCCAACAAAATTGCTTGATAACAAGCAGTAATATGGAGAGTGGGAGGGGGGGGTGGTGGGAGAGGCTAATAAGTAGGTATGAAAATCATTATCCGTTAAAAATCGTTATCCTAATAGACTGATGATCGTTAATGGACTTACCGTTTGTTTGAGTTCATTATATCTACTGGTGGAATATTGCCCTGCAGTGCCTTTTTCCCCTACTGACAAATTATGAAATCCACATGCGTTTAGCTAGTTAATAGTCCAAATATCTCGGGCTGTTATACAGAACTAAATTTTTATATTGTATGAAATACCACATATATAAAGCTTTTGACAGATTCAGCCTGCATATAATCATTTCTGCAATAAATGGTCAAAACAACGTAATCATGATATCAAAAATCTATTCATTTTTCATCTGCCGCTAATAAAATATGTGAAGTTAACTGGTAGTTATAGTGTTCACTGATAATATATTGATGAAACTAATAAATTATGTCCCGATTAGTGCGTCAGTTAGCTGGGTCGCTGAGTGTCACTGAGAAAGGCGGAATTAAAATTTTAAAAAAAATGCACTTTCTCTCCAAAAAAGTGGCAATGGTTCCCTGTTTTTATTTTTGTGGAACCAAGGGCTATTCTGGCATGTTATATTCTATTATTCTATTTAATTTTTTTCTGTACACAGCTATCATGCTGCAAACAGGTGTATTAATTTATTGATAAAATCATATTAAAATCATGCATTGCACATATGGAACAGACTGGAAACCATCTTTGTAACTACCCAGGCCAAGCATATGGCTTCCTGGGGAATCAACATGGATTTATTAAGCGTGTGATTCTACCTCGATAAATAGGAAGCCTCCCAATTGTACACACTCTTCTGTAGCTTACATGTACACATAACTGCACACACTGCTTGACAATGACAGTCATCTTCAAAACATGACCATCCTAATGTTAAATACCTTATTAGAAATATATATTCTATACAGTAGCCTAACATACACTGTAACCTACAGATGCAGTTTATCGAAACAGAATCATACAGATATTGGGTCAGCTACAGTAAAAACTTAATTTTGAAGAATAAAACAAATTAAAATGGAATTTGCAATATTTTTATAAGCCAAAAATCAGCAGTTTTTTTAAAATTTCTTTCTTTAGCATTTTGTATTTATGTAGCAGGGAGACACTATTAGCTTCCACCAATGGTGCCACACTACTAACTACCACCTGCATAAAGTACTAATCTCTATAATGATCTATGATGTACATTGAATGGTACAGTACCTTAACACATACATTAAATGTTGAAAAAAAAAATTCTTCATTTAATTATTAACAAGTCATGTGCATGTAAATTTAAGCAGGCTAAGTACTATGAAATGTAATGCATCTGGAATTAACAAGCGATTGCCCATACGCATTCAAATTGTTATCCATGAAATAAACTGTGTCGACATTGAGCAGTTTTAATGCAAAATACTCCCATAAATCAAATTTAATGGTTTTAAAATCTCTTTCAGGATAATATCTGCATATGATTAAGAACCATGAGTAATGAACTTATAGTGCAAATATATATATATATATATATACATACATACTGTACATACATACATGTATGTATGTACATACATTTATACATATATACATACATATATACATACATACATATATACATACATATATACACACATACATACATACACATATAACAGATGAAGCAGTGCACTTAGTGGAGAGAGAGCATGACTAGCTGTACTCATTTCATATTTATGAGTTAAGATGTACTGGACTATGTCAATATATCAGCAAAGCAAAAACTACATCTCCCCCCCCCCCCCACTTCTTTGGGACAATTTGGACAAAATGATACTTTGTACAATATATTTAGTATTTAATATTGTTCATACTAAGAATAGCTTACAGTCTGTCGAAAGTGATAAGTTAGAGTAACATCCCATCCTTCTAGTTTTCTTGCCCTCATTTCGAGAGATGGAGATTTCAGGGGCTCTGCAGGAAGCACTTAAGAATGGCTGACAGTCTAGAAGATGAAAATTTTCATTCACCTTCTAATTATCCCGCCATCGTTAATAGGGACGGACTATGCTGCTTAACCTACTTAAAGACATCTTCAGAGGCACTAAAGACTTGTTGAACCGTCTGGGAGAGAAAGCAGGATAGATGTTATCAGTTTCAAGTTTCCTTGCATCTTTGGTAGTGACAGGTTAGGCTGCAAAACCTGACATGAATCCTTTTGGTATTAAGTGATTGGCTCATGATGATGTCATTGAGGTCTTGGTAGAGCTGGTCCACCTCAAGCTAAATCTTTCCTTCTAGCTTTGATGTTTTCTTGATTGATTCAGCCAAAGATTAATTGATTGAATGATTGGTTGATTGATTGAAACACTGTCTGCAATCTTTACTACCTCTATAGAGAGAGTCTCCAATTGAATCAGGCAAATAATTACAGCACTGGCCGCCCTTATAAACATTTAATGAAAAAGTTTGGTTAACCTTTTAATTTTTATTACTGTACTTAAATGAAACCTTCTATCTTAATTATGGTTTATATTATCAGCAATAGTGTGGTTTAAGAAGGGAAGGCAAGATGATGGCTGTTTATAAATCCCATTATTATGTAAATAAATGTCCACTGCTGGCAGGGCTATCTGTATTACAGGAGAATGAAATACAAATATGGTTAGCTTTATGGGACAAGTGCTATTATTATTATTATTATTGAAATATATTGATGTTGATAAACCACAGAAGGAAACAAAGTTAACAGTAAGTTTACAGTTCTTCCCAAAATAGAAATGCAAAGGTTTTTTGCCAGGGGTACTGTGGAAAACTTGCTTTTGTAAAAGTACACTCACAGAAGTCTGTAGGACAATATATAAGAAAAGGGCATATTTTTTTTGGTTAAGGCAGCTGGTGTGGGTACAAATCAGGAAAGTTGTTTAAAGGCTAATACAGTACTGTACACTAGGCATTAAAATTTAATGATATGCAGAACACAAGCAAGTACCCATGGTTGTGGGGAGCATGGAGGTGAAGTAGATAGGGAGGGGGGTCGATGAAAAGACCCTACTTTGTCTTCTTTCTTGGAGGAGGGGACACTGCTGGGGAGGGGAGGGGGGGGGAATTGGTACAATACAACTAGAGTAAATGTTCCTACAGGCTTGTTGATTACCCTTGCTTTAAATTAAAATTTTGAAGAATAACGAGAAAATGAGGATGTACAGCATATCTACAGTAAAGTATCTTAGTAACTCAAAATAAACCAAAAACTCAACAAGCTGAAAAAAAAGACAAACTCAGAATTTCAAAGGAATCAAAATACAAGAGAAAAATCAGTTGCAGGTTTTTAGAACGGAAATGAATAGGTGTGGAAGTATGCATCCACCTGAAAGTGGGTCCCAAAGGATGCAAAACGATCAAAAGTGTTGCTAAATTATATTTATGTTACTGTAGGTGCAGACAAGAAAAATGCATACCTTTTTATGTTTAGCGGAGAGAGGATTAATAAAGACCCAAACTTGAACGTACAGTGGGACTCGATCCTCAAAATATTTTGCCTTATGAATATTCATTATTTACATATCAACATATAATCTAATCTAACATTTTCAATGTTTCATCCAGCATTTATACTTTGTACCCATTTCAACACAGCACTACAGATACAACACTAATACCTTACCGACTACCGGATTATGCTGGCGTCTAAAATTACGAACATTCTGGAAAACCTCTTTATAAATTGTTACTTGATACAGTTGTTTTTGTTTAGCTATCCTAACAAATAGAAGTTTCTCTCCTCCTCCTTAAAATCTGAGCAATTAAAGATGACAAAAACAAAACGGTTCAACGAAAATAAACCTCACAATTTTCTTTTGGAAGGAAAAAAAAATCTGGCAATTTTTTAATCACTAAGGGATAGACGACTCTCATAACGAACTTAATTGACTCAAAAGAGAGTCCAGTAAGAGCTGCATCACTTGACAACCGAAAACTGTAACAAACATTGATCCCGAGGCAAGTGTTCCTAAGTTACTAATTCAAAGTTATTTAGTGAGGCAACTGACAAATTCTATAATTAAATTAACATTGATGAACCGATATCGGTGTCATCCGTGATAAGGTTAATTAAGTCATTGATTAAGGTTGTCCTTGTTAATATAGCGTACATACCACTCTGCTATCAGTACTGGCAGGAGGCTTTGGCTCTGGAAAAGGGAGGGGGCACCCCTAGTTTAGGAACCCAGTGGCTAAAGGGCGTATGAGTCAAACTCCGGACAGTAAAGTTTACTTCCGGGGAACAGCCCAGCCACTGGAAAGGGAATTTTTCCCTTTTCATGGCTCCTGGGAGGTTGGTTTTGCCAGGGGTGGGATAGCCTCCCAGTGAAGTTAACTTCCCCTCTCCCTCCACCCTCTCCCCTCCCTCTCCACCCCCTCCCCTCCTCTAGCTGACACTAGATTTACACTTGTTTACGCTTCCAGTCTGAAAAATTATTTGCTTGTCTTCTCTACTCTTACTCTATCCTCATTCATTTAATAGTCTGCTTTAGTCGCTAACATAGAGATTGATCAGGCTTGGGGGGGGGGGGGGGGGGGGGGGGGGGGGGGGGGGGGGGGGGGGGGGGGGGGGGGGGGGGGGGGGGGGGGGGGGGGGGGGGGGGGGGGGGGGGGGGGGG